>JAMAKT010000071.1:43633-178608 GCA_023628415.1 Hypoxylon sp. PDH2405 | reverse complement strand
CAGAATCCACTGATCAGGAATACCCTGAATCAATACCCTAGATGAATTAGTTACCAAGCCACCTAATGTGTCTGACACGACGCAACAATTATGCTCCACGAGTATATTTTTGATCTGACCTGACTTTTGCTTCAATCCGACCAATTCGTCCATGTTTACAGATTTTCTTTTATATAAAGACTGATCGCATCTATAGTCTTTTTTAGGCTTTGAATACTGTATTTCTTACGGTGAGAGCGTGACCATTTAGACCCACTCAAGAAGGCCGATCTGCATGGACGTATTTGGAACTCCGCATTCTAGCGGCCTAAAATCTGGGGGAGGGGACTGATATACATGCTTGTGTGGGGTAGTACCACCGGGTACCTCTAGACCTAACTCTGCCCCTCCTCAACCTGCATAGGTCCTACGTAACTCTCCGGCATGGTCAGGTATTGGAATCTGAGCCCCTCAATCACCCCATTTCATCAACCCATGCGCTGGATTCCTCGCTCGATTCGTCTGGCCATTCCCATTCAATCTCTTCCTACCTCAAAGAACTGGTAAGACGACCTCGACGACAAAGCAATTGACCTTGTTTACTTTCCCGTGATTTAATATCCATCGTGTTTTCTCCGAGTCTTATAACTTTCCCTTTTCATTAGCCATCACCCTTAGATACCAATACCTCTCTCTTTGTAAACACGTCACAAATTCCTCTCAATCATGGCACACAAGACTTCTGCAGTGGCCGATGAGCCTATTGAAGTCCTCTTCGCCCTTCACCCCAAGTTCGATTTACTGGACTTCGCCGGAACCCTCGAGGTCCTCGAATGGGCTCGCCATGACAAGAATGATGAAAGTATGTTGGCTATCCCCTAAATATCCATATATCCAAAGTTGTCTGCAAACTGCCTCTTTTGGCCCTAACTACCTGTATACTAAAAGAGGCCCATATTTGTAGACACTAAAGCTTTCGATTGCACAATTGCGGCAGCCGAACCCAAGGTCATCTCAGAACAAGGCGTTGTCGTTGGCGCTCAGATCACGTACAAGGAAGCTCATGAGCGCCTTAACGACTTCGATGTTCTCATCGTTGTGGGTGGCAATCACGACGCTATCCTGAAGGAGAAATCCGAACCCATCCCTATCATCGAAGCCTTCGCAGAACTCCAGAGAAAAGATTACACACGAGAACGCACACTGATGTCTGTGTGCACCGGGTCTATCTTCCTGGCCGAGGCGGGCATCCTCGAAGGCTTGTCTGCTACATGCCACCCAGACTACATGACCAAGTTCGAGATCATCTGCAGCAATGCAGCGCAACGTGATTTGCAAGAGAGAACCGACGTCGTAGAAGATGCCCGCTACGTCGTCAACAACCTTCGCTTCGACCTTGGAGACGAGGATGAGAATCCCTACATTCGTCGCAAGTCGGACGCTGGAAGACGTCCTTCTGCCGCACGGTACGTTACGGTTTCATATGCAATTTATTACACTTGCTAATTATCGTAATACAGAAAGGGAAGCATCTCCTTCAAGGGCTCGAATGGACGCCGTGAGTCCATTGCGCGCCGCGCAGCGATGCGTCTTGGTGGTCTTCGGGTTATCACGGCTGGGGGAATATCTGCTGGCCTAGATGCAGCTTTGTATCTGGTCAGCATCCTGGTTGATGAGAACGTCGCGAACGAGGTGGCCCGATTCATTCAGCATGAATGGGTTAAGGGTACTGTTGTCGATGGTCTTGACGTCTAGAAGCAAGATCTACTATACCCATCCGAAATCACAGTGTGTGGAATGTGCCAAGGTCTTGCTGGTGTATCAAAAGAGTAAAAAGTAGGATTCAAAATTCCTAGAAAATCAAATAAAACATGGGATGGAAGCAATATAGGCTTCCAATGGTTATGTAATCGAGTTTATCTATGCTTACCTAACTAAATGTGCGATTCCGTGATTTTGAAGCTATAACATAGTGCTCCGTTGCCAACGTTGGGCAGTGGTGGGTAGGGTATGCCAAGACCCACTCATTCGGTGGATCCCGCTAGGTACAACGGAATTTTCATACGCCGACTTATCGGACGAATTCATCGAATTGAATTGCTGCAACTGAATTCGAGATAATCTTTTGTCGTGGATAGTGTTGTAGGGAATCGCAGCACCAGTCACCATTGAAACACAATGGCGTCAAAACTATTCCGAACAGGGACGAAGCAAGTCTTCTTGTAAGTGTTTCTAACCTCTCTCTCTGTCTATTACCTTCTTGGCTAATATTAGTCCCAACATAGACCAGACCACACGATCGCATTCCTACGACCACGAGACAACCAACCACCGAACTTCGCTTCCTTCAGAGTTCCTTTAACATTCAACAAGTTAGACATTCGCGACTATCTACTGCACGCGTACAATGTGCCAGTCCTGGGCGTGCGATCACAACTGACGCAGCGACGGCCGCGACGCTCTAAGATGCACCACCGCATCTATCGGCCGCCGCCAGTCAAGACGATGACGGTCGAGCTGCAGCAGCCGTTCGCGTGGCCCAAGGCACCGGAAGATCTGAGTGCGTGGAACACGCCCCAGCTGGAGAAGCGATACAAAGAGTTGGAGACGCAGGAGAAGAGGCAGAAGGAAGCACAGAAGACGGGCCAGTTGCCCTTGAGAGACGAGGTCGGCGCTACGAGCTCGAGGATCGCGATCAGGAAAGAGGCACAGCGGCTGCTGAAGGAGGGGAAGTGGGAAAATGATAGGAAGTTAGATCCGAAGTTTACGGAGGGGAAGGATACGAAGGAGGTAGAGAAATAAAATACTCTGGTTTCTCTCGTTGGTGAAGCCTTTCTAATGCACGTAGAAGGCAATACTTCAGACCTGTCTTCTATGAGGCTGCTACAGGATAAATGTATGACTATAAATGACTTAAATTTGCTTGTATCATATATATGGTGAAAATAAGGGATATGACGGAAGCTCGAACAGCACCATATAAATTTTACTCTTCAGTATCTGCGGCTTCTACCCAGTGATGCCTCTGTTGGAAATAAAGGACTTCATTTCCCCAACTCCACCAGCCCGCTGTAAGATTTCTTGCAAATACTTCCAGCCCATTATAGTTTTCCGGCAGGATGTCCTTGAACAAAGGCTTCAAATTTGGCTTCCTTGAGTGAACATCCGGGACCCCCATGATTACCTTAGTTGGAATTGGCGCTTTTAATACACCGCCTCTCTTTCTACCAAGCAATAGCCGTTCCCATGGCCTTCTCCATTGTGATTCTACATCAATGATAGGATCCCCAAAACTGGTAATCTTGAGCCAGACCCATTCACCGATAAGTTCTACACCCCATTCTGAGAATACTCCAGAGGGTGATGTTAGCAAGTCTGTGACTGCCGCTTTGTTAGTAACCCATACAGCCACGAGACCATCCGGTTTTAGATGTGATGCAACTGGAATTTGAGTTAAGAGATGTTTGGCTTCTTGTGTGTTATACACTGTCGTGTAGCTGTTCCGTTTCCGTTTTACAGACCGGCTTGGCCATGGCGGATCAAGAACGATTAGATCGAACATGGGAGCCTCTGCTAGGAACGCCTCCCGTTGAGACTCAATTGTCCCTAGGAGATATTGTGACTGGACCGGTATCCAAGGTTCTGGGGTGGCACTGATAAAGTCGCTGTCAGAACCTTGCTTCCTTTTGCGTGTCTTATCGATACTACATTTTTCTGCGTCTCTTGATATACGTGACAGACACCACGGTCCATCATAGCTGTCTTTGATCTTTTGAAGTGCAGCCTTTACGCTCTCCAAAACCATCAATTCAGCTATGGCCACAGATGGCGAGGCCAATTGGCCTAAGGCTTTGTTCCTAGGTTCAGGTGTTTCCCATGGTGTTTCGACTGGGTTAGACGAAATAATGCGCCTTTCAATGGCCTGTCCTGGCAATAGTTGTGCTTCTTCAAGCGAACGAGGGATGTCTATCAAGACGGCAGACTGATCCGAAGTCTCGAACAGCACACAAGATACGGGTTGATGAGGTGGGGCTGCTGTCATCATATGTCTGTCTACACGGATATCCCAATCTTGTAATACTAATTTCCAAGGTGAGACTTTTCTGACGATTGTCTCTTCCGACTTAGCCTTGGCTAATTGCATCAACTTCTGGAAGCTAAGACGGTTCGAATGAAGAATGGATCTAGTTCATATTCGCCTCGTAAGCTGCCCCACCATGGGCTGAAGATCTGCTTATCGTCGCACCTCGCGCAGCTGCTTGTAGCCTTTAAATTGACTGCTCAAGGTAATACCGCTGTCGTGTCTTTCAAAAATAGCTGATTCATGCGGGCTTTTCGTAGGTCCAATAAGAGCAACATTCGAAGCGCAACCATAACACCCAATGTTGTCTTTGACAGGGAAGGAAAACGGAACAGCCGCGCGTGAATCAGAACCAATCACAGCTGATGGGAGGAGTTGTTTGTTGAAGATATGAAGCAGAGCCGGCAACACGGCAGCCCTAATTGGGATAGTCAGTGTGGAGAATTTCAGGGGTTAAACTTGGGCTGGAAATGCAGAGCAAGCGCCACTGACATCAGTTTTTGCAGTTTTTCTGGGGTGGAGTAATCAAACGGCTACAACGGTTGGATGAAAAGCGTTGATTGCTCTAGATCTTGTACCACCTACAGGGATTGGGTACATCATATCGCCTAGCTTGTACCGTAATTTCACATGTACTCAGGGTTTACCGTTGTACTTCTTGTCTTCTATTCAGGTTTGGGACGTGACGCACCATGGGCATCGTGCACGTCAATTATTCGGCAAAGGCCTCCCGCCAAGTCGATACATGGATGTATCTACAACTACTCTAAAATTGATTCTAACCGCCCATTCTCTTCTTTGCCCAAGATCAATATCATTCCCAGTTCTTGGGACAACGACCTCAACTTGGACCATGCCTTTGATCCGCTTCCCGGAATCATATCCTACATCTTTGTTTCTCCTTTCTTAATATTCACCACCTACTTTGTCTATCACCAATACAATCGACATTGTCAGAAGATAATAGGCGCAAGTCTTCGATATTTTGAACCTTAGTCGACTTTCCCTACCTCCATTCACTCGTCTAATCTACTCATGAAGTCGGCATTATAACATTGTGTCTAGAGTTGGATCCTAGGTCGGATCCCAACTACAGCGAGCACGATGTCGGACAACTACGATAGTGGCACGGCTCAGCGTAATCAGGGCATCACCCTGATTGCTTTTCTTACTGCACTGAATATTTCGTTGATAGTCTTCGGAGTTCAGACGGGGCTTTTCTTGCTATTGAGAAATAAGCTATCTAGGATATTGTATGAACCCCCTATATCGACTCTTTATTTATCGAGTTTCTTGTTAACATTCATACTATAACAGCAAACCCAAAACATATCTCGTACCCGAACGTGAGCGAACAGAACCTCCTCCGAGTAGCCCATGGGGTTTGCTTATCACCTTGCTTCGATTTCGAGACCGTGAGATTATCAAGAAATGCGGACTGGATGCGTACTTCTTTTTGCGATATTTGCAGACCCTACTTGTCATATTTATACCTATGGCGATAGTTATAATTCCAATCCTGGTTCCAGTCAATTATGTTGGTGGACTTAGCCGCAACTTTTCGACAAACTCTACCGACGATTCCAATAATGTCAACTCGACGGATCCGCAAGGCGTGGACTATAGTGACCCAAGTGCTCCAAAGTCGAATATTACTGGACTAGACACTTTAGCTTGGGGGAATGTAAGAAAGGACCAGACTAACAGATACTGGGCGCATCTCATCCTCGCTATTTTGGTCATCATATGGGTCTGCGGTGTCTTCTTTACGGAGCTGAGAGTTTATATCAAGATCCGCCAAGACTGGTTAACAAGCGCCGAACACCGTCTGCGAGCCTCTGCCACTACGGTTCTGGTCAACAGCATACCTGATAAATGGCTTACCGAGGAAGCTCTCAGAGGCCTCTTCGACGTGTTTCCAGGAGGACTTCGGAATGTATATCTGACAAGAGACTTAACGCATCTTCTGGACAAGATCGCCAAACGTGACGAAATCCATACGCAGCTGGAAGAAGCCGAGACAGAACTTATTCGAATGTGTAAGAAAGCGCAATTGAAGAAAAGGGAAGAAGACGAAAAGCGGGCACGCAAAGCGTCGAAATCTCACCGTCCTACCAGGAGTGAAAAGCTTGAGCGCCAAAAGAGAGAGGACGATGCAGCAAAAATGCAAGCTGAAGGAGGCCAGGGCATAAGCAGTGGTGACCGTCATGAAGTGCCGCACAACTTGGACGATGCCGATGCCGAGATCGAGGCCGAGATTGAGGCTGAGATTAAGGCTGGGTCTCGCCGCGACAGCATAAGACCATCTACCAGCCACAGTGTTGTGACAGCCGGCTTGTCAAAACTGACAGGGGGTATTGGGAAAGGTGTCAGCGTCGTGGGTAAGACTGGTCAAGAGATTTTCGGAGGCGCGAAGAACCTCACACAGGGAATCGATAGTCAAATCGAGACAACGAACGGCTTCGTGGCGATAGGACCGCCGCCTAGCCGTGGATCAGATCGTCGCCGTGTACAGCTGCCGGATGAGATGGACTTGCCGAGGCCGTCGATGCAGAGCTCAAACTACCATCAGGGTCTGGGATCCGAAGAACGTATGATGGGTACATCCTCGGCACAAGCCCTCCATTCCCATAATGGTTCTACCGTCTCTCAAGATTCCATGCGAAAGGGGGAGAGCGTTGAGTTGCGACACCTTGGAAATACTACTCGCAAGGCTACTAACCTTGAAGACATGCAACTCAACGACACTAAACGATGGTATCAATTTTGGAAACCCCCCGAAGGCGGATACGCATCACCCGTTCCCCAGGGGTACCAAGGCGATGACTTTCCGTTGAAGAAGGAAAAAACATTTCTAGAGAAGGTTAAGTCGTGCATCCCGTTTCTCGGTGGCGAGGAACTCGAGCCAATAGAGTACCCTAAAGCCTACAATGAGGAATGGACAGAAGACCAAGACGCTGGGGCAGAATGGGCGAAGTGGATTAAGAAGTCCAAACGCCCAACCCATCGTCTTGCGATATTTGACTGGACGCCTTCATGGTTACCAGGACTTCCTTTCCTTAACAAAAAGGTCGACACCATCTATTGGTGTAGAAAAGAGTTAGCGCGACTCAACTTGGAGATCGAAATCGACCAGAAACACCCGGAACGTTACCCGCTTATGAAATCAGCATTTATTCAATTCAACCACCAGGTCGCGGCGCATATGGCTTGCCAGTGTGTCATCCATCATGTCCCCAGGCAGATGGCTCCACGAACCGTGGAGATCTCGCCTAATGATGTGCTCTGGGAAAACATGGCCGTTAGCTGGTGGTCTGAGTGGCTCCGAACTGGTCTCGCTGTGGGCATCGTCGTTGGCATGATCATTCTGTGGGCCTTCCCGGTCGCTTTCACGTCCTCGATTTCCCAAGTTAGCACCTTGACAGACGAATTTCCGTGGCTGAGTTTCATTGACAAGAACAAAATGATTCATAATGTGGTGTCAGGTATTGCTGGTGTTCTACCGGCTGTCCTGCTTGCCCTACTTCTCTGGTTGGTGCCAATCGTAATGGGTGTCCTTGGTGGCTTTAAGGGGGCCAAAACAGGGGCCCAGAAGTCGGAAACGGTCCAAAAGTTCTATTTCGCGTTCCTTTTCGTCCAAGTATTTCTGGTTGTCTCGTTAGCTACAGGCGTGCTACAGACTCTAGAAAATTTAGCTAACAACCCTACTGGAGTTGCGGACCTTTTGGCGGAAAACTTACCGAAGGCAGCTAATTACTTCTTCTCTTACATGATTCTTCAGGCTCTCAGTGTGAGCTCAGGTACCTTGCTGCAAATCGGAGCCCTCATCAACTGGTACATTATTGCGAGAATCATGAACAAGACGGCTCGGCAGAAGTGGGCCACCAATACCAAGCTACCCGAGGTGAACTGGGGAACATATTTCCCAGTGTACACAAACTTCGCATGCATCGCGTTAATCTATTGCGTTGTCGCTCCAATCATCTCCATCTTCGCTATCATCACCTTTAGTCTCTTATGGCTTGCGAACAGATATAGCATGATATATGTGAACCGCTTCACCATCGACACTGGTGGCGTGCTTTATCCACAGGCTATTAATCAATCCTTTACAGGACTTTACGTGATGGAGCTCTGTCTTGTTGGTCTGTTTTTCCTTGTCCGAGATCAGGATGGTGAAGTCGCTTGTGCACCGCAGGCCATCATTATGGTCGTCTCAATATTCCTTACTGCGATATACCAGCTCCTCTTGAATAAGTCATTTAGTCCATTATTCCGGTATCTACCTATTACTTTCGAAGACGAGGCGGTGCTTCGAGACGAAGCCTTTCAACGCGCTCAAGACCGCCGCCTGGGTCTTGTCGAAGATAGCGATGATGACAAGGAAGGTCTGCCGAGGCAGAATGAAGATGGAAACCAGACCACTTCTATGGATGGTACAGATGATAAGATTGGAGGTGGTAAAAAATTCACCGATTTTAAGCCTGTCAAGGGACTTGTCCATGCTAGTACCTGGGCAGCTCGTGGAGGCAAGAGTACTTATGACCGTACGCTCGGCAAGGCAGAAAGGGGGCTTAAGAACGTCAATAAGTATCGCTCACATCGCAAACAGAAGGATCTAGAAGCACAGAGGGCCATTGGCGACGCTCTTTACGGCGGATTCCACGACGAAATCGAGGATCTTACTCCTGAGGAAAGAGACGTTCTTGTTAGACGTGCATTCATGCATTCTGCCCTACGTGCAAGACGCCCGACTGTTTGGATTCCGCGCGACGACATTGGTGTTAGTGACGACGAGATCAAGAGAACCAGGGAGTTCAGCGAGCACATTTGGATTTCTAACGAGGGCACAGCGCTCGACAGTAAAGTGCGAGTCGTATACGGCCGCGCGCCTCCAGATTTCTCAGAACTGGATATTATCAGCCTCTAAAGAAGGGAAAGACGAACTGGGTTGTACATAGAACATAGAAACATATGATGAAATGACCGCTTTGGGTTTGTTGCATAGCAGGCGAAGTATACCCCAATATTACATTAGCATTATTAGCATTTGCGGATAGACGGGCGGCTGCTGAATATTAAGAATTTACCGAAGATGTACGTCAGATATAGCGCCAATTTAATCGACTAATTTCTTTTCGAAATGTTAAATCGATGTGAGAGATGATGACCTAATAGAGCCGAGTGGACAGCTTACTCGGCAATTACAAATTGACGCAGCGGGTTGGTTGGTAGGTCGTTACCACAGTATATGGAATAAGATAGCTTATCCACGGATGCTATACAATAGATTGAGATATAACCAGCGGTCGTATGACAGCTAAACTCAATTGACTTTCAAATAGACTTTGCATAGAGTTTAACCGTGGGGTTAGTGATTCGAAAATACGATAGATAATTAACCTTCCACTGGTATGCGGAACTGCATGTGACTATATTTAGATTTTTATAGGCTAACCTACGCGTACATAGTGTGACGTCCTCGCTGTGTTTACTGTACGCATAGATAACGGCCTACCCGTAAGCGGCCCATCAACAGCTGGCTCTCAACTGCTAAATCAAGCTTTGGAGACAGCGGAGCCACCCGGATAGTCAACTTTAAGAGACATGACAAGGTTCAGGAATCTGCCAAGAATCAACTACTAGCGCGATCGGGAGATGGACCTCGTAAATTGCACGTACTGTAGTAGAACGACAAGGGGTACCTGTGCCTCGTCCATTCTACCGTTTTCTCTTTCCCTGTCGGTTCGGGCGCTGGATGTCTTCAACCAAATCCTCCCCTTCTTCTGTTCCCGACTCGACACCACTAAATAGGCCACGCGTGTCAGCACTTGTACAAATACACGTACTGTAAGATCAGCACCAAGCCAAAACGGTATTACAAGATCAGCGTCAGCATCAGTCTTCAGCTTCTAGATCCTCCCTTGCATTTTACCCTTTGGTACTAGGTACCAGTTACGCTCGTTTAACTGTACTGTGCCCAATCCACGCGGTCGATCCTCCGATCTTCCTCCCCGGTGGCGTTCTCTTACAGCCACGAAACAGCTGTGTCGGTAGGATCTAACGATAGCCTCATTGCGACGCAAATAGCAATTTCTAAACAGTGTAACAAGACTTCAGCCCTATAGGACGAGACTTGAAGTCGTTTGGTTTTTCCCTTACGAAGTGATTAATATAGGCGAGAGCCAGACCAATAACCGAGTAAATCGACCGAGTTGATGTATTTCGAAACGCGATAGCGATAGGGGGATATAATACAAAATGGGCAGGACTTTGAGGAATAGTGTGAAATGGCTGGTCTCTTCTCTGATAGCCTCACAGGTTCAGGCCTTCTATATTCCAGGTAAGACTTGCTTAAGCTCCGGTGCTATGTTGGCATTCCCACTCGACGTATGTGACGTCTAACGCGTTTGAATGCACACAGGCTGGTCGGTGAAGAGTTACAAAGAGAACGAACACATCCCCTTACTAGTCAATAAGGTCTATTCCGACAATACGCAATTACAATATGCCTACTACGATCTCCCATTCGTATGCCCGCCCACGGGTAAAAGCCACGGACCGGGTCTACTAAGTGGACAGAGCATTTCGCTTAATCTTGGAGAAGTTCTTCGCGGAGACCGGATTATGACTTCGGATATCGATCTCACCATGGGACAAGACAAGGAGTGCAGCTTCCTATGCAATCAAGTAGTCACAAGGAAGGATCTGGGAAGAGCCAAGGAGCTGGTGAAGGAAGGCTATGTAGTAGAGTGGATAGTGGACAACTTACCGGGAGCCACCAGCTTCGTTACAGTCGACAAGTCGCGGAAATACTACGCAGCTGGCTTTAAGCTTGGTTTTACCGACTACTCATCGAGCACGGGGAAGCCGCGCTACTTCCTTAACAATCACCACACAATCGTAATTCGGTACAGAAAGGCGCCGGGTAAAGCAGGTGAAAAAGGTGGCAAAGTGGTGGTTGGTTTCGAGGTCTATACCAAGAGTGTTAGTGCGAACGTCAAGCGAGAGAACGGATGTCCCGCCAATCTTCATGATGTCGAGGACCACTTCGAGCTCTACATGCCCCCGAACAAGACCACCGAATTCCAGTCGCAGTATTCCCACTCGTCTTACTACCCGGAGATTGTTGAGGAAGGTGATGACAATGACACCATCACTATCCCGTACTCATATTCTGTATACTTCCGCGAAGATGAGTCGATCGAGTGGAACCGGCGCTGGGATCTATACTTCGTTAACTCTGAGGAGGGTTCCAGGATCCACTGGCTAGCCATTGTTAATTCTCTGATCATCTGCGGCCTTCTCACCGGTATCGTCCTCATGATATTGGCCAAGACCATAAGATCTGACATCAAGGGATACAAGGATGCCTCTATTGAAGACGGCAAATTAAAGATCAAGCGTAGGGGAAACCGCACTCCCAAGTCGGAGAAGGCTGGATTCGGTCTCCTCGAGAAGGAAGGCGATGCGGACAAGGAAATCGATATTTCGTCCGACGATGAGGCCCTAGAAGATGTTACGGGATGGAAACTGTTACATGCGGATGTCTTTAGGAAGCCTGAGTACGGATATTTACTCGCGCCTCTTGTTGGATCCGGCATGCAGCTGCTGTTCATGGCTATTGGTTTGATCCTGCTCAGCGCCATTGGCATCCTGAACCCCAGCTTCCGAGGAGGCTTCATCAGCGCCGGCGTTGGGCTCTTCGTTTTCGCGGGGGTCTTCTCAGGTTATTTCTCCGCAAGGGTGTACAAGACATTTGATGGGAAAGACTTCGTGAAGAATGCGCTGGTCACAGCGTGTCTCTTCCCTGGTCTGATCTTCGGTCTGATCTTTATACTGAATCTCTTCGTCTGGGCGCAAGCTTCCAGCACCGCCATACCGTTCGGAACTCTAATTGCGATTGTCCTTCTCTGGCTTTGCATCCAAGTTCCGCTGGTATATCTGGGTTCCTGGTATGGATTTGTGCGCACGGGCGCATGGGAACACCCTACGAAGACTGCTAGTATTCCTCGGCAAATCCCCAACCAGGCTTGGTATGCCAAGAGCTTGCAGTCAATCTTCCTTGCCGGTCTTGTTCCGTTCGCCGTCATCTTCATAGAGCTCCTCTTCGTTTTTCAGTCGCTGTGGCAGGACAAGAGCGGGTACTACTACGTCTTCGGCTTCCTTGCCGTGGTGTCTGTCATCCTAATCCTTACCATCGCCGAAGTCACAGTTGTGACCATCTACGTCCAGCTATGCTCCGAGAACTACCATTGGTGGTGGCAGTCCTTCTTCGTTGGTGGAGGCAGCGCCATCTGGGTGTTCCTGTACTGCATCTGGTACTATTTCGCTAATCTGCACATAACGGGCTTCGTGAGCTCCTTGTTGTTCTTCGTCTATAGCTTCATGGCGTGCTGTGTATATGGGCTCCTCACTGGCACCGTCGGCTTCCTGACGGCTTATGCCTTTGTTAGGAGGATATACGGGTAAGTTTACTGTTTTAAATCTCTGCGGAACTGGTTGCTAACTTGAATGACTGTAGTGCTATTAAGGCGGACTAAATAACCAGACTATATAGTCGTACTAATCAATGATCGAACGCGATAACGTAATAATGAGTCGGATAGTGTTACATACTCTCTTTTGGCGTTCAGGGTTCATATGCATATGCGGGAGCCCGTAATTGAGTCAAGTCTGGATAGACATCTAGTGGAAAGGATACTTCAGGTTGGTTTCAGAGGTTTGTCTATTAACATCACTTTGGCCCAACACGCGTATGGTAGCCATCTAATTCTCGGACGATACGTTGCTACCAGCCGTCTGAATCGGCAAACGTGATACGGATCGACTTATAATGGCGTTGCTATATTTGTATATACTTGGAGCTACGAATATATCGAAAATCAAATTCATATGTTAACATCAACTTGTAAATCACTCGCTGAAGAGACAAAAAAAGGAGATATGCAGCATGTCGACCAGACCTAAACGCGTATGTATACCGCCGACCCGACTGTTGTCTGTCGATCTCATAGCTGGCTGCGACCGACATGTCGGCCCATGGCGAGCCAGATCCCGCTCCCTTCGGCCATGATGTTTCCTTGGTGGTGTTAGATCCAACTCCAAGCGACTAAGCAGTTTTAGGTTAGGGAAGAAAGGCATAGCTCACCATCTTTATCCTCCACCGTGCCCCTTACATGGATCTTACGCCCATCCACTTTCACTACACGGCCGCGGATTAAAATGACCTGCGGCGGATTGACCGCGCGTCGGAAGTTCGTCGTGAAGGTGATTGTGTAGGCTCCGTGCTCTGCGGTTCATATGTTAGTAAACTGCATCTCCTTTCTTATTATAGGGAAGGTTCTCCACCCTGTCCTACAACCCATTTCACAAGCGATAATCTAAAACTGGTAGGAATGCGAAGGCAAGGGGAAAGAAAGTAAGACAAGCGAACAACTTACTAGCCTGGAAATTCGCCGCGGTGCCCATAACCTCGTCCATCAGCACGTTGTACAGCCCGCCGTGCATAGTCCCCGCGAAGCTCTGCAGGTCCGGGCCCAGGTCCGCCAGCGCGTTGAACAGGATAAACGGGTTCCGCAGGTCCTCGCCGTTCTCCTTTCCGCCGCCGCTTAGGAGGGCCTCGGAGGCTGAGAGGGGTTTTGGTTTCTTGTCTTTCGGGTCTCCGCTCTTGCTTTTGCTTTGTTGTTCCTTGCTGTTGTTGTTGTCCGTGGGAGGTGCGCTACCGGATGGAGACAGTTCTCCCGTGCCGCCGGAGGATGGAGGGGACGATTTGGATTTGAATTTGGAGTTGGGAGACTTGACCATTCGGTAGAAGGTCACGCATGCTTTGATTGTCGTGGGCGTGTTCATCGTCTTGCGTACGAAGCTGGATTCGCCCGTGGGCAGCGGACGCCGGTCCGGCACGATGATGTCGATGATTGTGGGGTCTGAGAGCAGCGCCGCGCACCATGGGATCGCTTTGAAGTGCGCGACGGGGTCGGGCACTGGCTGGTTGTGATCCGTGGGTGCTGAGTGCGGCTTTACTGCTGGGCCGGGCTTCGAGGACGACATCGTGGCCGATATTCAGGTAGGTATCGTTGGTCAGGTGGGCGGGATTCGGGTGAGGTGTTGCGTGATGCTACGTTAAGAGAACGGGCTCGGGGATTAGCGTTCAGGTGAGGAGTCCTTGGGCAGCCAAACAGATAAGGAGGCTCTACGTTGTAAAGTAATGTCAAGCCATGTAATTGCCGATGAGTTTAAGCTCTCATGATCTATAGTATATACAAACAAGCATACTCGACGAAGGTGTATTAAGAGATTAGCTACTAAATCTAGGTAGGTGACAGCGAAAACCTGGGGGAGAGAGAGGCGCTACGCCTCTTAAAGGGGAATACGACACGTTCTCCGCTCCCTTGTCGAAAAGCCATTGACAAGTCACATTGGAGCCTTTTTTTCAGCTCCAGCGGCCGGATTGCCGGGAATGACATCAGAACCGATATCTTCAGGAAGGCCTTGCCGGGTATAGCACAAACAAGAAATGTAGTTATTTAGGAATTTTGTGTAACAAGTGGCTTGCTCAATATGGAGAAGACCGTTTTGTTGGTAAATGAGGACGATCATTGCTACTAGTTCACCAGTGGTTCGTGTTGGGTGCAGCGCCGGTGGCTTTTGAGGACAGCCACTACGAGATTAAGAGGCGTTCAAATCAAACTCTTGGTTTGTGTGCGATCAGACTCATGCAGCTCGAATTCTTGGAAATGAACTGTTGGGCGTTTACGCGGGCGCTTGGTCTGAAGCCTCAATACGGAAACATTGCGGATTTAACGAGTTAGTGGCGTTTATCATGATCATTGAGAGAGAACTCTGGGATATTGAAGTGCATGTTTTTCTGTATCTTGATCTGTTTTTTAGCGAGTTGGAGAGTGTCGTAAATACGAGACCTAGGAATTGGGTGGCGTTCGTCTAGAACGAAAAAGCAACGAGATTGGGCAAAATGTAGAGGATTGTGATTGCTTTACGATGCTACTGTATGCAAGTCTGATATATCGTCTCATATCGGACATTTAACAATTGCACGCTAAACTTGAGATTTGGTTGCTTATCTCATGAGAGTCAATACTTTTAAAATTTTTGATAGAAAAGGGGTAATTGCTGATGATGTGTATAACACTTCTTTCTATGCTATGCTCTACAACCCTTTGTACCTATCCATACCCCATATACATAGTTTCTAATGCCCTGAAAACCGCAAGCTGGGCTTGCACTCCCCATGCTATGTCCAAGTATCCCGTGAACGCCTGCACTCCGACAATGCCATCGCGAATTCTTCATATGTACTGGCTTTTCTCTATACATTGAAGAGAATCTTTAACCGTTCGTACGTGTAAAAGCTTACTGCCGCCAAGGGTACCACCTTTATGTAACCAATCGACAATCCTACGAAAAATCCTGGAATTCCGCGCTCTCTAAAGATCAGGCTCGCAGTCTCCGCTATCCGTAGGCGATGGCCGTCTCCCACGGCACCACTAACTTGCATTCGCCGTCTGATAACCTCGAGAGGGTAGGCTACCGTTTGTGATACTGCACCCGAGATTCCTCCGGCTGTCAACTCAGCCCATGCACGCAGCGGTGCAGGCTTCTCGGGTGGCGCATTGGCGGGTTTAGGCAAAGTAGTATATTTTCGAATTGATGGCAAACGGAAGATATCGCCTGCGGTATCGTGCGTCAAGAAAGACACGCCAGCGTATGGTATCATGCCCAGAATAGTCGTCGAGAAGCCTCTATAAAAGTTAACGAGACCAGAGCGAGGTGCTACTGCTTGGATAGTAGACGTGGCAGCTTCGGCAACCGTTCCCGTGACACCTGACCCCGTGTGACTAGTCGTAACGGATGATCTCGGTAAGGGCTGCTCGTGGTATATTTTCTTGCAAGTCTCGATGAGAGACATGCGACTATGCTTTGTCTCAAAGGCTAACCGGACGCGGATGACATCCAATGGATATGTGAAGAAGACCGACGTTACACCAGCCAGTGCTCCTGATGAGAATCGCCGTAGCCATGTTTCTTTCTGGCGGTTTGAGCCAATCAGTAAAGCGCGATATTGTTCGTAAGCAACAAACTTTATAGCGGCGTATGGGTAGATCTTTAATAACGTCGCCGAGTGTCCGCGGAATAACCCCAGCAATCCGTCGCGAAGGTATATATCACGGATCGCTAAAGCGAAGCCAACCCATGAGCCTTGGTATTTTATGAATTGCGGATTGCCGGTCTGGAAGAGGATTTTGACTCGGTCGAGAGGTGCGACGGTAGTTTTAGCCTTGAGACGTTATTAGTATGTTAGCATGAGATCAATGCGCGCACTCGAGTCTTGAATATATGATTATACGTACAGCACACCCTGCGAGACCACCAGCAATACCGGAGCGAATTACATAGTCCAAGCTATGCTTATCCGGCTGCTTCCCCTTCACTGTTACCGGTACCTCGTCATCTTCGATCGAATCTAGGTTCGCGCTGTGAGCCGTGTTTCCCGTGACAACGCTGCTGGCCTTTTTAACGACACCGTCCATCTTACCGAGTATAGATTTCGCATCTTCTTCTCGTTGGGATGGGAACTCGGACATCGAGACATAATTCGGGGAAGCCGATGGCATTACTGCGCCACCGACTTGATATCCCGGGGGAGTACAATGAACTTGAAAGAACAGGATTGAAACAATGCTAAGAGAACATCTCTATGTTCTTGTATATGCTTCTTGTAGCGTCGTGGGGACGACGATGAGGGGTGTCGGCTAGGGGACAAGACTTGGTGGAAACAATGGAGTTTGCGGTGCCCCGGAATTTGCGCTGGAGAAGCCATTTAGATCAGCCGCGAACGTCACTACTATTTTATTGTCCCCACTCCCGAGCCGAGGGTTGCCGAAGCTTAGCCCGTTAAACCCGCTAAATCCCCTTGAACACCAACAATGCCTTGTTTGTATTCTGTCACGAGACCTTTCTCAGCCTCAGCGCAATATTCTCTTCAAATAGATGCGCACTGATTGCTCACCTGATCAGATCATCACTCGCTACATAGAATATGAGTCGGTGTAGGCTGATATCTTATGTCCGAAAGTTGAGAGCTGAGCAATTGGATCAATTGATGAGAGGAAGGACTTGGAATGCGAATAACTTCATTGACCTAGTGATGCACCCTTATTGTAAGTGACTAATCTATAGATGCATTTTATGTAGTTCCTATGCGATATGCTAAGTATAATATGTCCATCAACCCCCGTGTTTCCTTTTGGCTTATCGTAACTGAATCAAATAAACCCCATCTGATGAAGTTGCTTAAAATTCTAGAATAATGAAAGCATTTAGCGGAGATCGTTGACTGAAAAGTAGACTAGCGATCAGAAGGGCGGAACACTGGGAATAGATGGGATGGACGACGCGTCATCCTATGTTTCCATCGGAGCTTCAGAGAGCCTTACTTCGGATCATGAAGCCTTTCCCAGTTCCCAGCCGTTCATTTTCGCCACCTTATGAATTCGAAGTCATAGAGCAAGTACCAGAGCACTCCTTTCCATCTTCGCCATAGACCTCATAATATCAGCACCGGAGCAGCAATTCTTACCTTTCCCAACCCACAAGTGTCTCCCCGAGAGTGGCACGTCCAAATCCTACTTGGACGTAAGCCTAGCTTCGGTTTTCGACTTCTCTTGCTCCTTGAATTGCTCGATCTCCTCACGCGTAGCGTTGTGCTTGATGGTCGGTGCGTTGAGTGGGTTCTCGGGGCTCTTTTTGAATTCTTTCCTTATTTGTTCTTGTTTCTGGCTCAGACGCAATCCCTTTCCACTTCCGTCTGCATCCATCTCCTGGAGTCTTCTCTCCTCGAAAGCTGCATATGCAGCCTTGACTCTTCTTTCGGCATGCCTGTCGATCTTAAGGTCGGATGCTGAATCTAGGCCTAGGGCTGCGAGAGCATCATCAAGGCCAGAGGCTGATATCTCGTTGAGTTTCTTGCTGCCTTCGAGATCAGCCAGTGCGTTGTCGAGGCCTCGGTTCGTTTTCTTAACGGCTGTCTTGGAATTCTTTGGAGCGGCGCGGTTCGGTAAGCTCTTTTCTTCTTCGGCAAGGGCAGCGTCTCTCTCGGCCTTCTTCTTGGCCAATTCCGCTTTCTTAGCAGCCTGTGCTTCTCTGGATGCTGGTCAGCATGAAAGCTACAAATTTTTCATTCTGTCCGTTCTACTCTGGTCGATCGATCTCAAGTCATAGAACTTCGAAAAAAGCTTCAAATAATAGTAACACACGAGATAAGAAAAGTCTCACTTTTTAGAATTATTTTTTGCACCCTTCTCCCACTCAGCGTCTTCCACTGATGCTTTCTTTGCGTCTTCTGCAGCAGCCTTTTTGGCAGCAGTCTCTGCTTTTCGAGCCTGACCGGCAGCCTTTTTACTATTCTCTCCCCCCTTCTTCCCAGCCATTATGCCTATCCTCGGAAATTTCCTTTCCAGTCAACTTATATATAATGGGATGTTGATTCGACCCGAGCTAGCCAAAATAGATCGTACGAATCCACTGGTAGCTGTTGTACGACTCGCGATATCCAAACAAATAGTAAATCGATGGAGAAGAGGAGGGGCTGGCGGGGTATTAACCGCCTCCTGCCTGTGAGCCACCAGCCGCACAGGCAGACAGGGGTCTGACGAAAATTGGGGCGAACCGGAGGGAACATCGTAGTAGTCTGTAAGCTAAATGATGTACTAGTATGTAAGTCTGACATAAAGTAGAGAGCAGTTGTACTCTAATATGATCTAAGACGGACTTCAAGATAACTATATATTCAATCTTCTGCTTCGAATTCGTTATCCTTAGATCGTTTATATTATTGGATACCATTGAGCAGGATCTCTGCAAACCCCGGTGAGATACAGGGGAAAAACTACCAACATGCATTCTTCAGCGGTAAGGCCCGCTCTGGTCGGCGGTTGTAGCCGAGAAGCTGTTGGTTGCCCAGTATCCACGCTGCGCCACCAAACAGATCGCCCATGTGAAACGTGGTGGTGTTTGCTCGTGGTATAAAGCGGTAGACGAAGCTGGATTTTCATGTGAGGTTGGTAATTCTAGGTATGTTTAGGCAGGTAGGGTTGTAATGTTTCTCGATAACCTAGTTCGACGTTTTAAGCCCGATGCCACGGGTTCGACATCGAGCTCGCCGCCGGTGAATCGTCAAGAAGATGAAGAGGAGCATCAAGAGACGTATCGATTACCGGCATATCCCTATCGAGAACTTTCAGGGACGGATATTCGACTGGTCAGGGTTCTACCAGGAAAAGATGAGGGTGACATTGAGTGCGAGGTTGACCAGGTACCCTTGAGCTCCAAACCAAAATACTACGCCCTATCCTATGTCTGGGGTGATCCATCGGATCTGAAAACTATTATGCTCAATGGCCAACCGTTCGACATTACTAAGAATCTTTACGAAGCGTTGCATCAATTCAAACAATTGCCCGACCTCAACTACTTGAGGGATTACATCTGGATCGACGCCATCTGTATTAATCAGAGTGACATCGACGAGAAGTCCCGAGAAGTGCCACGGATGACTGAGATATACAGCGCATGTCTTCAAGTTCTCATCTGGCTTGGCCCCAATGGACCACCAAAAAATAGCAGAGTTAGAAAACTGCTGCGAAGGATGCCGGTATATACAAGGATGGGTTCAGTTATGCCTAACGGTCCACCGAAGAACAAGATTATTGGCAAACTACTATGGAGAATACCAGTTTACAAGAGGATAAGTTCGAAAGCAGGCCACATCGAAAAGCTGTTCAATCCTGGCGAACTGACACCGGATGATGTGGTTGAAGAAATTATGGAGAAACGCTGGTCCTTCTGGCTATCTCTATCCGAAGATGACGATGACGATGATATAGTACTACGCAGAGTATATGGCAGCTTGTACCATACAATGATCACGGCATGGGCAGAGATAATGTCGAGGCCTTGGTTCTCAAGAACTTGGACAATCCAAGAAGCCTGCATACCCGCGGACCCCATAATCTACATTGGCCGTCATAGTCTATCCCTTACTGAGCTGGATGGGTTCGTCAGAATCCTAGGTCCGATTAATAGAGTACTTTTCTTGAGCACTGGGATGAGGAGGATAATAGCGCTGGCCGATGTTCGCGATATGCGACAAGCTATTTTCAAAGGAGCACATCCGCTGAATCCAATAAGAATGGAGACAGGAGAGGTTCTGTCTAGAATATTGACTCTCACGGTTCGAAAGCAATGCGAAGATCCCCGAGACCAAATATATGGGATAATTGGCCTCGTTGATTTTCTGGGCCACGATATACCACCGGAATTAACACCTGACTATCACCAGTCATATGAAGATCTCTACTGGAAATTCACAACATACCTTCTGGAATCTGTCGGGGACCTACGACTGCTCGCATGTTGGAGGAAGGAACTTCAAACAGGACCCTCGTGGGTCGCTGACATCCGATACGTTACGTTGAGGACAGCCAGGTTAAAATGTCAGCCATCCGTGTCACTCTCGCCAGACAAACGGACTTTATTCCTTCAGGGGTTCGTCGTAGGAACCTACGAAGACCATATCGCCAGATGCAGCAACAAAGCTATAATGCCGCATCCCGAGCGAATTCCAGAATCTCTATCAGCTCGCCTAAGGGCTGTCGAGGAGCGGATTATCAAACCTTCGGCGAGAATGAGGGGAACTACTGTTGAGAAGTCCCTAGACGGCTTCTTGAAAGACGGACAGAGGATTTTTGATAAATGGGAGCTCGAGTCGTGTCGCCAGACCTTCCGCCGCTTATGTGATAGTCATGGAGAAAAGTCCTGGGTAGCAAAAAGGAAGGTCAACATGACCCGGTACGGAAAAGAATATGCCATCGCAGATGAGTTCAGCTCCGCATTTATGCTGCTTTCAAATGGCACAGTTGTGCGTATAGGGAGGCAAGATATTACGGTAAGACCTGGTGATCTGGTATGCCTATTTAAAGGAGCAGTGCAAGCCAGTGTGGTGCGGCCGTGCGGAGAAAACTATACGCATCTAGGCCAATGCAACATACGCATTGGTCAGTTTGCTAATGACGAATATAATGATGAGTTCTGGGCGGATAGAGAAATGGAGGAGTTTAAATTGGTATAGCAACCGGTTTAGATTTTGGATAAAAGATTTTGAGTATTTCAGGAGCTATAGTCTACCATGTTATGATTCAGGGGCGGGTTGCAGTGGACATGTTGTTTTCTCCCTAAGCATTAGGTTAGGTAGATGTCCACGAAGCGACCATGAAGTACGAGATAGAACTTAGTCTCTAAGAGAAAATTGAAAATAACAAAACTATTCTTAATTGTAACCTTTTCTACCTAGGTACCTATATAATCCAAGGTTGTCGAGTGCTTCTGCCTGTAGCTTATTTCGTTTCGCCTCACTGACCGGTCCTTGCTCAACATAGTGACTCATCAGATATGTTTGCGTTGAGAATAGGGGAACTATATTAAGGAGACACAAGATCTTCATATACGGGTAGGTATCCTTGAACTTGATCGTTTTAGTATCTAAATCTGCCTTAAAATCATCATCCTCTTACGGGGCCTTTTGAAATTCCAGTGATATATGAATCATCATATAAAATCTTAACTACACCACCCCCAACATCCATCTCTCCGGAACTGTCTTGTTCCAAGAGCGGAATGCCTGTGGCCTAGATACAACAAGAAAGGTTGTGGACGAGTCTATTTCCTAGATCCATCTTTCACTAAATCATGACGAACTTTGTCACTGTAAGGCGAACACTCGCAATCCTTGAAGGAGCATGAATAGGTATATAGACACAAATCACCGCATACAAAAAAGGAACATCAAAAGCCAATGATAGATTGCGATGCCGCGCGGGAACACTGTATTGAGAAATCCTCCAATAACGCCATTGGCTCTGAGGAGAAACGACAAAGTACAAGCAAGAAGTAAGAATCTTCCCTTTTCCCTCTCATGACGGACCGGAAACGCCACAACTCCTTCGATAGTGCCACCGAGACAGACCAAGATGCCCTTCGCGAGAATTCCCTTTCCCTGTCCCTTTCCATAGGTATCCATATTCATATCCCTTTCCTTCGGAGTAGACATATTAGCCTGTGCCCCTATTCCCCCTCTCTCCTCCCCTGCCCTTCTCTTCTCTTCTCTCCTTTCCCTGAGAGTTGTTTGCTCGTTACCTCGACCTCGATCTCGCAGCGTGCCCCGTGAAACATCTCGAAGTAGACATTAACACAGCCACGAAAAGTCGCAACCCCCGTCCGGCATCGACGGCATTGACCCAGCGGCGCCCTAAACCATCCCCTAGACGTTCTCCCTAAATATCGACCTCCGTTCCGACGTCGGGCTATCATGATGCGCGCCCGCACCCCCCTTCGCCTTTCCAGCCGCGCTGTTATTCGCAACGCCCGTATCGATCGGTCTCGGGCTCACGCCCCTCATGCTCAGGTTACTCGGCTCCGCCGCATCATCATCGAACGGATTTCTACTACTCCCCGCGCTCGGACCCCCTCCATCCATCCCCACACCCAACCCGACGCCCGGGTTGCGATTCAGCGTGCGCCCCCTCTGCTCGTCCGCGCCGAGGTGCACGTTACTGTACCCGGCGCCGCTGTACGCGGTATCCGCTTGTCCCTGTCCCTGTGCTCGTCCTTGTCCTTGTGATTGTGCATGCGGTGGTCGCAGACCCAGCTCCTGCTCCTCATATCCGTAGCCGTAATACGCGTCGGCCTCGTGACCGACGCGCGCGTCCCAGGCCTCGTCGGGGTCGAGCGGGCCGAAGCCGCGGCGCGACGGGCGCTCGTAGCCGGCGCCCGTGGCGGACCTGTTGCCGCCGCCGCTGCTGCGCAGGGCGCGCACCTTGTCGTTGATCCAGCCGCGGATGCCGCCTGGCGCGGGTTGCGGCGGGCCGTAGGACGAGGAGGGCTCGGAGCGCGCGAAGGGGATGTATGATGAGAAGGGTGGGGCTGGGAGCTGTGTCGTTGGGAATATTCGTTAGCTAGGTACCTATCGGTCTGGGAAGAAGTATAGAAGGACAGAGTAGGGCCGGTCATGCCCGTGGAGTAAGACAGCATGATGCAGTGATGAGGGGGAGGAGAGGGAAAAGGGGGATAGAGTATGGTGGTTGGATAGAGGACATGGTGAGGGAAGGGAGAAGAAGTCAGGACTTACACCTAACCGCCTAGCTCGCAGCTGCGTGAAGACAATCCAGGCGGCCGCGGCGACGATCACCAGTACGACTAGGACTATGAAGAAAGTTCCGACGGGGCTGACCATTTTCGGTCGCGAATGTGGACTGCAGTCCGACCCAGATTGCGTTTGCTTCTAGGGGATCGTCAAAATCGACCGAGCCGACCGATCGAATCGTCGGGTAAAATCAGGATAGGTATGTCGGATAGTGGCGAAGCTGGGGGAGAGCAGACAAGGATGGATAGGTAGTATGTAGTGTGTGGTAGTGGGCCACCGTCGATAGGACGACCAGAAGACTTGGCAAGGTGGTATCTTGTCGTCAAGATGTCTTACAATCCGAAGTTGGAGTTGAGGCTGATGACATGACATTCTTCCCCGGCGGGCTGTTTTTCTCTCATTACATTATCGGGTGCTGCGGCCCTTGAAGCTTTGGGTCGTTTTCGGTGGGGCGATCCTAGCAAGGCATGCTGGGCACGAGTTTTACCCCAATTTAGTGCTGGTTCTTGTCCGATTCAGTGGATTCTACGGAGGTATGTACTCTGGGGACCTTCTGCATAGGGCATAGAAGATAAGGTCTCCACTACAAAACCGACGTTGGAGCTAACAGGGTTGTGGCCTGTGCGCTATCTATCCGACTACACATATGTATACTACAGTAGTGTACCTTATATGGGCTGCATGGTAGGTATGGGGCAGCCGTCGGGTGCAAATGCATGCCGACAAGCCTCAAAACTGTTAGAATTGTCTCACCCCCAAAGTCTATTCAAGCCTATCAAGACCATTATCACGATACTGCACCACTACCCAGCCTCGTTATGTCTCAGTTCTCTTACGATTTGCGCAGAAATCTGCCTAACAGCAGCAACTCTTACTCTTTACGAAAACATCATTCGGGCCATTTAAGAAGACTAACGGCGTGGCCGTTAATGACAATTACATACCTATTATTAGTATATTTTGCTGTCATATCTAGAAAAGGGGCATTGCGAAGCCGGACGTCAGAGTACGTTTTCGTTAAGAAACATGCAGTTCGGGTGCTTCAGCAGATCCCATTCACGGTCACGAACCATGATCATACACATCAAACCAAGCAAGTAAGGGAGAGCCACGATCTACAACTTCTATGCAGCTGTCTATCCATTGAGTATCTTGGCAAAAGGCTGAGGTGTATCAAACAAAGCACTGGTCCCAATGTCCACCGTTCCTCGCAAAACTCTGGCTTTCGACGAATCTGCTCAGCGTGCAGCGACCTAATGCATCAGCACCGCAATTCTGCAGGGGTATAACGCGGTCATTGACTAGGATCCTCACGAACTCCTCTTCATTTCCTCCGCAAGTCATCTTCTCCACGTACAATCTTGCCGCAAAAGGAACGGCCCAGCTGGCTGAGAATCCTTTGGCTTGTTGTGGACTGATTCTACGGTCCCCAGGTAACGGGTCCGTCAGGTTGTAGAGGCCGAGTGCACCGTATATGTCCATCATATCATTGTCGTGACTGAAGTCTGCGTATAGGACGCGGCCAAGGGGGAATGTAGACTCAGATCCGTCCAGTGTCGAATTGGTCGTGGTATGATCAACGACAGGCCGGCCAGTGAGTCTTGCAAGTAACTCATTCACGAACCCGACCCCCTGAGTCGGCCCTAGAGGACTTCCATTACCGTAGCCGTACCATTTGCCTAGTGACTGATAGTAATCATAGTCAAGCCATTCATCTACTGTGAACAGATAGCAGAACTCGGAGAGCTTGCCTTTATGATTGGCAACAGTGTTGAAAGGGCATAGATCCATCATGTAGATGGTCTCTTCGTGGCTCAGGTTCGCACCTGGTAGATTTTGGTTCACCCTCTCTGTAAGAGGGGGAACAATTTTCTCTATCCAGGCGTCCTGTTCGTCGTCGCTCTCGCGTTTGCTATTCTCAAACGCAGGACAGAGACTGGGACTAAGCGAGTTGTTAAAACCATCACTCTCAGGGATGACCAGAATGTTGTAGGGGTATGTGTCGGGGGTATGAGAATGCTCATCTGCCAATCGTGCTTGGTGGAAGCCTTGTGCCCAATTCTTTGCTGACTCGACAACACGTTCCTGACCGGAAGCACGTATAAAGGGCGAATCGGTGCTTGCCAGATGTTTGTACCGCTCATAGAATTTGATACCAGAGTCCACCATCTGCTGCTCGCCAAAGGGCGTCAGTTGGTCAGCACCAAGGGTGTACTTATATTTCTTGATGAACTTGAAGTTCTTTCCATAATCTGCCACGCTGTCGTGGATGCGGTCAATAAGAGCGCCATAGGCCAAGGACTTGTGCGCAGTGGGATCACGAGCACCGTGACGTTGAAGCAGTTGTGCAAAGGTGACCTCACAATCCTCGGGGATAGATGGCGATATTTCTGAAGGGACAGAGAATGTAGATGAGTACTGGCCCCACGAGTGAGCTACCACTTTTCTACAGTGACGATCATGTGTGAAGCCACTGCATGGTTGTGTTGAGATGGAACTCCTATATAAAAAATATTGGGGTTAGAAAAAAGTGAGCTATTTATGCTGCACGCCCAACACATACATGACATACATAAGGCTTGTAGAAAATAGAATTATCGTAATGCAGAGAAAGGCGCACAAGGCGAGCCTAACGGCAGATATGTGCCGATTGACCCAGCTTGCAGTGCGTTTGTGTGCATGATGACGAGAAGCATTTCCAGGAAGTTGAGCGTATTTGTATGGGCTTCTAGCCACGAAGGCCACCAGTTGGCGTCTCAAGTCGGTGAACACCATTGTGAAAAAGGGTGAAACCGCCGACTTTTCTTCATCGCCGTATGCCTGGTCGGATATGAAAGAGCTTCAGGAAAGAAGTTTGGAAATCGAATTCTGTGGTATACTTCGAAGGCGGTGGGTGAATGAACAATCGTTAAAGTTGGATTTTCAGTTCCTGGGCAGTTCCCAGTTCGCAAAGATTCGGCTCCCAATACATATGTTGGAACGACGATAAGGTGGGGGCAGTTGTTACCAGTCGGTGGCACCTGCAATAGACCCCTCCAAAGCAGTACCTCCTTACGTAATACTACATGAATGTACTTGGCAAACGACGTAATTTAGTTCACAGATAATACATGTAGTCACAATTTCTTATTTGTTTACACGTTCCTCAACCACTATTGTTCACTAAGACCACCTGGTCTAATAGGAGCTTGCAATCGACTTGTTGGTTATAACATATAACGTAGGACAAGTTGACGTGATGCACTTTGTGTCACCAGCATTAAATTTAGGTACCTACAGTACCTAGGTACTCAAACATTGACCAGTTTCATTAAGCGCAGAACATCAGATTCCATCTGACCTGATGATTAAGCCTCTCATGACTCAAAGCATGAATCAACCTCGCCCTCATTGCCTATTGGGTATCATTTGCATGCCAGCAGCACGAGTTGTAACCCCCCAGAGGTCGGAAATTCCAGCGTCCTCAAACTCTATCAATATCCAAGCATCATGATCAGGACCTGCTTCAGATGCTAATTTTTTTTTTCACCCCAAATCTATATCCCACTAATGTCATACCTTACTTTATCATGGCGTGAATATATACAACGGTCCCTCAGTACCGGATGGTATCATAGAACGCTATAACACAGAAGAATAAAATCAAACGGCAACGCCAACGCTCTGCCGTTGCGGTAAGATGATCGGATGTTGCAGTCCGGATGCGATCGCCATCGGAGGCTCCAGCCTCGCCTTCAAAGTCGCAGTGCTACTTGGCGACAGGCTCGTCGGTAACGTCTGCTCTTCTTCGACGGTCCAATCTGAGCTTGTTGACAACGTGTCGAAGCTGCACCGCTGATCCGCTTCGGGATCAGCGATCTGGTAAAAGCCATCGGAACCAGTTATTGGCTTAGGCACGTTGGTAAGTGAGTCAAGACTAATGCCTCGTTTGTGCTCTTCCCCAGGGAACAGCCACGTAGAAACTCGTGAGAAAGACTTCTTCTTGCGTAGTGGTGGTCGTAATCGTAGAGGCAGCGGCGGAGGGGGGACTCGTCCCTCCACTTTGCGCGACGAGTTAGCCTTATATGGCGTGCGAACTGAGGCCTGGGATGGGGCAGTATGCGGACGATCGCAACTGAGACGCTCGCTGAATGAGGGAGCATTAGGAGGTAGTGCCGGAATATCCGGCATGGGCTCGAGTTCTATAGGCTGATTAGCGTTTAATACAATTACGCTGCGCTGAAGCACTAACCAGGCTGTCCATACGCAGTCGACGGCCGGCTGCTAACGTAAATGCTCTGCCTCTCGATAACGTCGTCGATTTGTTCCTGTAGCCTATCTCGTTCCATCATGGCAGTGGCCACTCTTTCAACAAGATCATCCATCATTGGACTTGACGATTCCGGGGATGTGCGAGCCCTAACTTTGGCAGGCTGGGGTCGCTGAGGTGTGGAAGCATCATATCGTGGAGAGTCGAAAACAGATCCATCGTTCATCGGCTTGCGGGGAATATGGAATGACATGGACGAGTAGCTACGTGAATGTGCCATAGAGGGGCTATCTTCACTGCAACTTGACATAGTGAAGGCGCGTTGAGGCGGCGTCACTGGGGGCGTAGGATGGTCAAGGTGAGGTAAGATAGGTGAAAGTCGATTATCAGTCATATATATGCTGAGTTCAAGGGGACGAAAAGAAGCCGGTTGCGGTCTCACTTGTGTTGAGGCGTAATCCGGGAAACGAAAAGACTCTGAATAAAGATGACGGAAATTGGTAGGAGCCGATATATGCGGCCTGCGCGATGATGACGAACTCGGTCGTCGAAATAGCCTTCTCGCTGAAAAGCTACTTCCTCCAGAACCATGCCTTTTCCTCGGAGCCCGCTCCAAACCAGATCTCTCTTTATTTGGCCTAAATGGGACAGCAGAAGGAGGCGGCATAAATGAAGGCTCTTCATAAACGATATCTATTGACTTGCGATCAACTAGTCTAGTCAGAAGAATGATGCTGGTGTTGGTGTAGTCTCCAATGCTTACCAGGTGGATGAGGCTTCTCATCGAAGCATGAAGTCAAAGATTGACAGCACTGAGAAATAGAATAAGACCATGATGCATAAGCTTCAGCCAATATCCCACCAGAGGTTTTCATGGTGAATTCATGTCGAGCTGGGTGGAAAGAAAAAAAAAACGACCAGCGGTTGGTGAGAGATAAGAGAGCTAAGAGAGCAAAGAGAGCAAGCTGGTCATGAGATCCATAAACACCTTTATGGATGACGAGAAAGGAAATTACCTTCTGGACCTACCTTTTAGGCTTAAGCAGCTGAGCGGACGCTGACTTTTTGGGCCTCATAGACTTACGTTGAGATGGGAAGCGTTGATGGTTTAGATGCAGACGTCCACGACTTTGATAGGCTGCAGTCTAAAAGTCGTGGTCCAGTCGGCGCTTACGAACCAGGGTCCTAGATAGAAGTTGGCTGGTTGGCGGCACACACCAAGATTGCAGGACCCCACCAGTTGTATTATGGACGATTCTGCACAGCCAGTCTTTTGTCTTAGTTTCCTTGGTTTGTGATCCGTCTAGAAGGACTTAAGTAGCCCACCCTCACAATGTTTTGGAGGGACATTGCCACAGGATTCCGAAAGGGGTGTCTCGTGGGCTTCGAAGATTGGCCTTGGGTGTAACAGCTAAGGCTTTGAATCGGGAAGCCTGGATTAGCCTGTCTCTCGTCATCCCCGGCGGATCGACTTTTAATGGATGACGAAGAGCCATCCGCCTTGGGCGCGGCCATGGTTCGTCCGACTGGAAACGGTACTGAAGCTTCCATACCAGTTTTGCGTGAAGTAGATGTCTCCACTTGGTAACATGTTCGCGAGATCACACTCGATTTTACGTTGGAAGAATGTCAACGATGAAGAGAAAGAGGTCCCCGATTAGGGTTGGTCGGAGATCCGCAGATGGACAGAGACAGACCAGTTGGTTCTGTTGGCGGAGCATGCTCCAATTCTGAGAATTGAACGTGTTGTTTGTTGATTGTTTGCCCGTCTGTTTCACATCGAGTTTCTATTATTACCTTAGTCGTGTAGGTGTGTCTACTCACGCGTCAAAGTAGTATGACATTGTAGGCGCAATAGTTGTTTTAGAAATGAACTATCATGTGCTTGGTAGACCACGCAAGGAGGCGGAGTAGTGTTATCCGTTATCATCAACATCGATTGACGCCAAACCCGGATGTTTATAAGTAGTTGCGGCGACGCCCTCGATGGGGGAGATTTCCCGGCGCCACTAGATCTTGACAGAATTAGTGAATCTGATCTGTTATAAGAGATATTCTAGATTTCAATAGTATCTAAAAAGGTAGGGCTGAGTTGAAATTGTCAGGTCCAATGGAATTGGCAATTCCCAAAGACCGGATTTACTTTGCTTGAACCTTGTTTTGCTATTATCGATACCTGAGCCTAGGTACACTGTACAAGAGCCAATTGGCTGTAAGTTTAGGTGGTCTGTGCACCGAACTGCCGGCTAATCCATGGAAGTTCTGTTGAATAATCACCCGAAGTAGGTACTCCGTACATACTGTTAGCGCTAAAATTTCCTTAAGGCTGAGAATGACAGGTTGTTCGCTTTGCGTCAGTCCAAAAATATCCATTTGGAAAGGACACAGCCAAATCTCATCATCCCTTTCTACTTTGTCATTGCTAATTTCTTTTCTTTCTCTTCCCACTTGACCCGTGTGCCTACACGACGGCAATACTTGCAAAACAATAGTAATCACCATGCAGAACCCTCCTCAACCGCCTCCGGGAGCTATCCCGATACCAGTCGGCCCTGGAGGTCAGATGCCGTCGCCTCAGCAAATTGCCGCGATGCAGCAGCAGCTCGCAGCCGAAGCCCAGAAACATGGCATGACCGTCCCTCAATTCGTCGAGCACATTAAGGCGCAACGTCTAGCACAGCTGCAGCAAGCTCAGAGACAGCAACAGCAAGGTGGCCAAGGCCCGCAAGGAGGACCACAAGGCCCGCGCCCAGGTCCTCCTCCGGGAGCCCAAGGCCAACCGCAGCCTATTCGTCCCGGCCCTCCTAATCCCGTCGCAATCGCTCTTGCCAATTTCCTAAGGAGCCAGCCCTTGAAGCCACGTACTTGCATCATTAATGGAGAGCGCAAGGACATGTTTCGAGGTAAGCTATCGCTTTGCAGTTGACATAAGGCCATCTAGCTCACGTGTTTGTTTCTCCAGTCAAGCGAGCTCTCCGAGCCCTCCAATCCCCAGCTTACGCAAAGGCCCGCGCGAAGAACCCGGCGCTCCCCGAGATTACCGATCGTGCCTCTCTTGAGAATACCTTCAAGCTGCTGCCCATGTCCATGTTAGCATTACGTGTTAGCAAGATCGATCCTCACGAAGGCCATGACCATCCTCCTAAGAAGGGGAAGCGGATCAAGGGACTTTGGACTGTTAGGATTGAGCAACAGCAAGATGCCGCTGACGACATGTATTACGTTTGGTTGTACGAGGGTAGCCAGATTATGCGCAAAGTCTATGGCGCTTTGGCATTGGTTCTTATCTTCACCGTCGTCTTATATCCTCTATGGCCGCTTGTTCTGAGACAGGGTGTCTACTACCTTAGTTGGGGGTTCTTGATGCTGCTTGGTCTCTTCTTCCTCATGGCGATTTTCCGTGTCATCCTATTCTGCATCACTTACTTCGTCGTACCGCCCGGTTTGTGGCTATATCCTAACCTTTGGGAAGATGTATCCTTCATGGACAGTTTCCGCCCAGTTTGGGCTTGGCATGAGGTTTGTTACTGTCTAGCTTTCCATCGCAAATATACGCGCTAACACCCCATTAGACTACAAAGCCTAAGAAAAAGAAGAAGGCGTCCCAAACACTCAATGCACAGTCTGCCGCTCAGCTCGCGGGTCAGACAGGTCACCCTCCTCCAGCAACCGCCACTACTACCGCGACCACGACTCAAGTTCAGACGGCTCCGCAACAGAGAGCCTATGTAGCTCCCAAAGTTGAGGAGCTCGCCGACGACGAATAAACATGATTGCTGTGGCATATTTGCAGCGATAGGCGTTTGAGGAGTTAAGATACTAGGGAGAATGGCTGTATAATAGGAATCAGTAACTACAGAACGCCGCATTACATTATAGTACGAAATGGAATGCTGCCATTTTTTCTATTCGTTGACTTCCTGTTGATTAGGTATCATTGTTAGTATTAAACGGCCGCTCAAGAAGGTGCTATTCGGTATCAGGACCACTCTTGAGACAAAATTTCCCCATATACCGTAGGTATTTGTCCGTTCTTGATGACCGTCAGGGGGCTATGTTGAACAGAAGCTAACTAGCATCGCCAAGACTCAAATTACTTGGGGTCCCTAAGGTGCCAAGGTAGATTAAGGGCTGACCGCATTGTTAACTGGTTTTTGCTATAATGTGTTGGGCATCTTGATACTGAGCAATATCGGACAAGTTCATTACGTGACAGGAGAGAAGAAGGTAGGTAAGGGCTACAGAAGAGTGGCACTCTAAGGTAAGATATTCATCGCACACTGAAACCACGTGATTGTTAACTCGTAGTCCGCGGCGCTTCGAATTTATTATACAACTACGCTATACAAAGGGCTGAGCTGAGAGGTAGAACATATCTTAGGAAGGTATTTGCGTGCTGGCTGGCTCCTCTAGGTAGTGGCCTACTACCTACTTTCATTCTCGATCTAATCCTCTTCTTTATTGCCCGGCGACATCCACGATGATATCAACAACTTCGTTCGCCTTCTCCGTGCTCTCCAGGAACGGGAAATGGCCAGCCTCGACCTTAACGATCTTGCATGCGGCTGCTTGGGCCATGCTTTCTTGAAGACTTGCAGGCAGAGACGGATCTTCAGAGCAGACGATGTACGTCTTAGGAACAGTCACATCAACTGCGGTAAATTGAACGGGCGCTTCCAAGCTCGCCTTGCTCTGGTGTACTAAAGCCTTCGACACTGCTATCTGCTCGTCTTTGGGTATCCGCATATCATTAGACTCGGGTGATAGGGCGTACTCGGTGAGGACGTAGAAAGGTCCCTATTCATGTCATATCATGTCAGAACCAAGATAATAACTAGGAAGCCTCCTTAGGATGGTTGAGTTATAGGACGTACCTCGGCTCGGTAGATTGGTGGCGGGGTGCCGCCCAAGAGACCCATTAAGGTAGCGCCTTTTTCTGGGATGGCGAGGGCTGTGAGGTAGATGACCGCCTTGATGCCGCCCTTCAACCCCTTAGCCTTGCGTTCCTCCACAGTCTGGCCCTCGGTCAAGGCACTTGCTGCGATACCGCCTTGGCTATGGCCGACCACCACAGCTTCTCTGCCTTCATCTAGGAAGGGGGTCAGGCCTTCGAGGAGGCGCTTCACGTCGTCGACGTAGGTCTTGCCCGCTACGGTATCATCGAGTCCCGTTGACGGCATCGGTGGGCTTACTACGATATAGCCCTTTGCGCGCAGAGGCTCTATTAACTTCCGGTAGTGCACTGGCGAAAAGAAAGCGCCATGGATTAAGACAATGACGGGCTTCAGGGAGGACATTGTAGGTGCTGATGGGCTTGGTTGCCGTTGGGTATCTAAATGGAATACTGTTTCGTCTCGGCGGAGTAATGATTATGATGCAATGGCTAGACACAAATATATTCGGCGAGCGTATGGACCTAATATAGGTATGAAGCAAAAAAGGGCCTACGTTTGAATATCTCGCAGCACAGCTACACCATGCGCGAACCCCAAATAGTCCTACCGAGAGATCTGACAGATCATACCTGAAGGCCGCATTCCATTAAAGGCCTCAAATTTCATATTACCCTTCATAGATGGTTTACTGGTCATACTGACGCGCTATACCACGCCGCGTAGATCGAGAGAAAGGAACTAATCAATTAGCGGATGACCAAGCGGGTACAAGACCTCAACTTGGAAACCTATCCCCCGGCTGGTAAGTAATCAGTAATTAGAGCCTCCTGTCTAATGTTGTAGTGAAATCCTTGTAGCTGGGTCACGCTTCGGGACTCTTCGGGTGCACTTCTGACTCAAATGCGGAATTAAGGCTTACAAATTTCAGCCCGGGTTTCTTTATATATAGAACAAGCCCTAAATAAAATAGCTTGGCATTGCGGTGAGCGCCGTATTATTCCGCAACACGGATCTCGACCATCGTCTGAAGACTTTTACAGAGGCTTAACAGGCAAGATCTAAAGATTTCATCCTAGGAGCTCCAAGACTCACCAGGCCAAAAGCTATTTAGTTGGTCCCTTCGTAATAATAAAGAACTTTAGCTTCCGATCTGAAGTCTAGTGCAGTTGATCTGGAATTAAGCCCGCAATTTTTAGCAAGAACAATCATACCGAGCTGACCCAATATGCCAGTCCGTTGAAGAGAGCAAGCAGCCTCGAAACAATCAAGTCTAGGCGACACATATAGAACGCAACGTAACTAGGTGCTTTACAATGACGCCGAAATTAACACACAACTTCGCCAAGGATTTCATGCAAAGCTCCAGGTACCTTTGAGTGATCTGCTAGTCCTTGTCATGATTCAGAGGGCTAGTCGAGTCACTACTAGCAATCTACAACTCTGCAAGAGATGATCAGGGTTGACAAGGGGCTTTCTCACGCGAAACCATCATAATACGAAGAGCTACTCCATGTATTCTTAGGGTGTTCACCGGCACGTAATTTCAGCAATCTTATGTTGGCTATGGGTTGGCAATCCAAGCAGCCCTAGTTCAAGCTAGGGGCTATGTTGAAGCGCGATATCCCGCCATAATTGTACTTCTAAGCAAAAGCTAATGATGTACATTACCCTGAGAGCCATACAATCTACTGACCATGTGCCTTCTTTTAGAAATGTAATAAAAGACCTCGTCTTTCATCACTCCCGCAGACTGATTCCAACCCTAGATATCCTACCTATGACTACCTGTATGTATCCAAGCCTCTGGTATGCCGTCTCAATTGCACTCCCAACTTCAGTGCCAATCATCTAGATGCTCATCAGCACTTAAAGCTCCGCGGCTTATTCAATGATGTGGGAATATAACAATAATATCATGCCTCCTTCCAATACCTCGGCCTCTTGGTGACCCATTAAGGCTCTAGTATCACCTCTGCCTCGATAATTCGGCTTGACGAAAAGCTTCTCCACAGATCCACGAAAAAGCCTGTCTTGCTCAACGGCATACTCAGCGCGACAACTCCTATGAGCTCAGACTTTTTATCCTTAGCACCTAGCTAAGACTCGTTGAGCGAATGCTGAAAAAACGAATTCCAAAATCAGCTTCTCCTGCTGTGTCCTCTCAAAGTTTTAGAACCTCGGAGCTCAGAGGAAAGTAGCAGTCGTTTGTTCCTGCATAATGCAAGCTATATACAGGGCAGCAATGTCAGGTAATTTGTGGCCATGCTCCCGTGATGAGAAGAATTTTACTGCAGCGGTTGGCATCGTTGCTTCAACTCGCAAGCTTTTGGAAATATCTAAGAGTCGTCGTCAGGATCCAACTCGTATAATTAACTTCTGTCTACAATAATTCTACAAGCCTTAGAGAATGGTTAATAAGCGTTTAAGGAACATTCAAATGCTACCTAAACGATATTGTTAAAACTCTAAACTTGTAAGATACATATGACTCTTTATACATATATTAAACTTATAAGTATACGGATATCCATGAGAATACATATTTTCATATCAACTACGTGCTTATGCAAAGAGTGAGTTCTTAGCTGTGACAAGTGAATAATTATCCAAGTACCTTTTTTCGCTAAACAGTGGCCATCCATTGGCTGAATATTTTGCACCGGGGGTTTGAGATATTCCATGCCTGCGCTTTCATGCAATAAATCCAACTTGGAATACCAAAACGTAGTTGACCAGACGTCCTATAAATACGTCCTCGGTGATCCGCATATTCTAGTAGCCATCTGGTACACACGCATGCCAGGGACTCGTTCTAGCTAGAAGCGAGAGAACAAAAGGGATCCATATTGAACAACCCAAGAAAAGTTCGGACTTCCACAATGCAACTCGCAACCTCATTTCAACACGTTATTAGATTTAGAGATTAATAGAGTAACTAGTTGATGATTATGACATATTCATATTAAGGTTCTAAAATCTCTATGGATTTCTCTGAGATTTATATCTCTAAATAAGAGACGAAATTATGTACTTACCTAAGGTATACATTTCTTTCTTACTTCAATTGGAGTATTGCATTTGTTATGTCAGTGTGTTATTGCATCTATTATATAATATACACTCGCTTACTAAGTCAATATACCTTACATAAGCAAAGACAGATTGGTTACGTAAGGTTACGTAAGGTACATATTTAATCTGTTAAATTTCTCTCTCTTCAAGTTCTGCGAAGTACGAATCAATACTACTAAACACCTTCCCAGTGTTAGTGTCCGTCATCTTCACCAGCTCATACCGTAGTTGTGCCGCTCCAGAATCCGATGATAACTCATGACCCGTCATGGAGCCATTGGAATGTCGCGTCTTTAAGAATCCTGCACGCCTAACCCTTCAAGCAGGTGGGCCCTGACCGTGCTCAGAACCTCCTTCATCTGATCGGCCGAGTGGAACGATTCGTTGTAGGCGACGCTGAGATTCAACTGGTCACGGAATGTCCACATAAAGGTGACGGCCTGTCGAGACAGTATCTCGACCCCAATGCTGACTGCCTTGACCTCGAGCCCGGCCTCTGAGTTCCCATACGACTGCTGAATCATTTTATCCACATTATCGATGTTGCTAATGTCGACATCACTCGCCGGCGGATCCCCGCCTCCCTGTGGCATGTTGCTGAGCAGTTCGATTATCTGTACCGCGTATTCGCGGTGCGAATTGAGAAAGTCTTTTGAAATTTTCTTCTGGTATTCAGCCTCATAAATTTGGAGACGCTCTTCCCATGATGACCCAGACTCAACACGCGTCATCCAACCGGTCGTGTATAGGCCGGCGGCAAATGCTGGCGTCGAGTAAGGCTCGGGTAGGTGCGGCCGCAGCGTGGCGTGGATGGTGCTGGCGTAGTGCTTGTCCCTGGCCGCTGCGTCGGCGAGCGCGTAGTTTGCACCAGCGACACTCGCGTTCACCGCTGCGGTTACGCTAACATTTCGCGCTTTGCAGGCCGCTGTGATCTTTTCCGTAGTTGCCGGGCTGAATGTAAGTGCTACACTGCGCGTACCGGCCGGCAGTGTATCTGCGTCACCTAGATATGGGATCCCTATGGCGCCAATAGCATGGGCCCATGTGCCCACCAAGGCGGCGCCGTACTCCTTTAGCTCCGGCGTGGATTCCTTGGGCACAGCGGCAGCATCTTCGACGGCGGGCGCGAGACGCACAACCTCGGTTCCCCAGGCGAGAGAGGCCGGGTCGGGAAGTGGTGAAGGCCCAGAGGCGAGGGCGAGGAGGGCATCGAGCAGGAGGAAGACGCCGAGTCCGTCGCTACGCCAGTGCGAAGTGTGGCCAAGTAGCTCGCCAGACCGCGGAATGTATACCAGTTTCGCATAGGGGCTCGGCTCTAATGTCGGGATTACATCAGCTGAGGAGCTGGCATCGGTAGCAACACTAAAGGTCTGGGAAACCCAAGCATCGAGTGCGGCTCCATCAGTTGGGACGGTGTATATGAGATTCTTATTATCGGGAGCCACTTCGGCCGCAAGGCTCGGGTGCTGGAAACGCAGGTGAGCCCAGGCGCGCCGGAAGTGAGATGCCAAGTCGGCAGACACATGAGACCCAGTGGGAACAACGGTGGCTGCCGAGTTGATAGCCCAGTGTTCACGCTTGAGTGGCAGTCCAGCATCGCCTAGGAGCTTAATATAGGTCTCATTCTCGCCAATCGGACGCGAGAAGACTCCTTTCTGGTTTGTTTCCTGCCAAGTCATATTGGTTTACCTCGTAAGTTTAAATAGCACCTAATATTATATACTACCAGCGTCAGTTCGGGCTGGATACCTGTTTTAAATATAGGAATGATTTACATTTATGATTTCCGAGGCTGGATGCTGTTAGCTTCGATGTTCCTGGATGGTTTTTGAAGCTACCTAGATGTTATGGTATCCTACAGCGCTTTTAAGGACATCTAGGTATGGGCAGAGATGTAAGGGGTCTCCTAACTGTGCCACACGATGCTGACATGGTTCTCCTCTAGGGGTGGGAATCAACACATAACATCCTTGGAACAGCGTCCACCCTTCCGCGACTGGTAGAGAGCAACATCTCCACAGTATTTTAGTAAAGTAGGTAGGTACCTAGGTATGCAGACGTTGCTGTCTTCCATTGCTGCTATACTCAGGGGCCAGCTATAAGTCTTAATTACTGGGCAATCTACCTAGTTCCGCATATGCCATTCAGCTTAATTTAGCGAAGCCTCATGCACAGTACTGGATTATTTGGATCTGTTGGTGCAAGGCAGTTAGAAGGATTGGAAGCATGCAGCTGGCATGTAACCATACCTCCTCTGAACTTGAATAGCTCTTAATATTTATATTCAACAGTAAGTGGCCCCTTATACCCTGTCGATTATGTTCCTAATAAGTTATCTGATTCGTCTTCAAGCCATGTGGTATGCCGTGTCGGTGAAAATTGGCTGTTGGTAGCACGATTTTATATAAAGACGCCGATCCGACGCAACAACGTACGTTATCTGCAGATGATGCGTTCGGCGTTCCTCTATTGTTACCTGATATACGAAGCCACCTGCTTAACCTGTAACATACCGACGCCAACTTCGCTGCATGCGAGACTCCCAATACATTAGGTACGAAGAGAAGCAACATTCAGCATGGAAATTCAGGGTGTGATTCTCGTGACAGGCGCTGGTATGCATTCTGCTGCCCATTGCTACCTCTATGTGGCACCTTATTTGATAGGAATCTAGTAATGACAAGGAATAGGTGGTGGTATAGGCCGAGCCGTCGCTCAGCGACTAACTTCCCTAGGTGCTGATGTGCTGGTGTGCGCCGACCTGAACCTTGACGCCGCCAAAGAGACGGCAACCCTATGCCGAAACATCAAGCGCCCCAGCGATTCGGGAAGTCTCAACGTGGCTGCACATCTGGTTGACGTGCGCGAAGAAGCCAGTGTGGACGGTTTGATAACTAAAGTTGCTGGGACTTACGGTCGCATCGACGTGCTTATCAACACAGCTGGTGTAGGTAATCTTTTAAGTCATAGCTCCCGATGATGGGCTCACCATGTCCGGAAAAAAATATAGGTCGGGGCCGCAAACCAGACACTTATCCGCGATATGTCACTTGCGGACTGGCGTAGCCTTGATGAAGTGCACAATATTGGCTGCTTCTTGTTGACACGCGCTGCGCTGCGTGTGATGGATCGACAGAATCCTTTCTTTCCAATCACGAGCAAGGCTGACCGGCCCGGGGTTAGAGGCGCAATTGTTATGCTCACGTCGCTGGCCTCGGAGGGTGCGTTCTTAGGAGTTGGAAATTATACCGCAGCGAAACATGCAGTCAAGGGGATGGTGCAAACAGCCGCCATTGAGAATGCTGCAAGGGGCATTCGGGTCAACGCTGTCGCGCCCTCATACGTCTCAGGGCCGATGATGGATCAGTTCCTTGAGACAGCCCCGGAGGTGAAGAAAGCCATGCTTGGCGATCTGCCCTTGGGCAGGTTGGCCAGTCCTATTGAGGTCGCAGACGCTGTGGCGTTCCTTGCCTCTCCATCCTCAAGTTACGTGAATGGACATACATTGGTGGTTGATGGTGGCGCATCATTGGTATTGGGGAATACACTGTTTGGAGACCAGTCCTAGTATTCTGTCCAATTCAATTATCATCCTAATATATAGAGTACATCTAGCATAGGAAGCTATGTCGAAATTGTCTAATGGTGGAAGAAAGGAGCTCGAAAAAGAGAAGCACTAATGTCATAGTGTACCTAGAATTTAGGCGTCTAAATTTACTGAGAATCTAGAGGTATTATACACACCATAGCTTAGCAGCATAAAAGATAAAACCTATATGAATGAGACCTTACACAGCACTGCCGTGTGCAACGGCGACAGCAAATTCCGAGATAGCTTCACTCAGATTAGCATCAAAGGAAGTAATAAAAATTTACATAAACTGCAGTTATACCAGTTTTACAAACTGTAAGATGGGTAAGTACCCACGCTACTAGGCGAAGGTAGGCTTAGTAGGTACGGTACATGTAAGCTACCGTGGTCTGACACTGAGAATTCATATAACACAATCTCCAAAAAGCATCCTCATATCCGTACCTAAACTACTATTCCCGGTATTATGCGATCATATTCTTGAACCTCACTCTCACGAGTACCTTTGCTGCCTCTTCCTTCCTGGATGGATAAGTGCGATGGATAATCCTCCATGCGAATGAACTGTCTTTTATGATGGTCATTATTGCTCAAAGACAACACGTTTGACCCCGCTCGGCTGTCGGGAAGAGTGCCTTTGACGCCTTTCTCGTGTACGCGCTTGACAAAACGGAAGATATTGGGTAGGCAGACGGATATCAGTGAAATGGGGCCCTCGCATTGCACCCACTCAATGTATCCAATAGTCGACCAAGTTAGGTCACCGATGAAGAGTCCAGGACCGGCTTTCGCAAGTGTCACTAGACGACCAATTGAAGCAACAATAACGCTAAATACTAGTGTTAACCGGAATAGCCAAGATTCCAAAGTTCCGTCGTAATTTGAAATAGAAACTTACCTGTATCCGCAAAGGAAAACTAGCCCGACCATGATGCGGCGGGAGACCGGCGCCTGAAGTCCCCAAAGCAGTGGCATCGGCATCAGCAGGATGAATAAATCAATTACTGTGCTGGGCACCGCAGTCCCAAAGAAGAAGCCCCACTGCGAAATACAGGTCGATCCTGGGACATCCTCCCATGCGGCATGAATGGGCGTGCACTGGAAGAGGGTGCAGCAGAAGGCTCCCACCAGCCACGCCACATTCATGATGCCGACAGTCCATACGGCGATTGTGAACCATTTGCTTGCGCGTGCGAAAATACGATGGTAGAAGAACAGAACCGAGAACTTGGGGAGCGAGATATTGAAATCGTTCAACAGAGAGGCAATAAAGACAATTTTGGGACCCTTCAATAGGTCAGCCGGTGGGACGGTTATTGCATGCTTGCCCAAGCCGAGACCAATCCACCAGAATATCATGGAATTCTCTGCGAAGGTGAATGGCTATAGAATGAATCAATTTGGAGCTCTCTTCGTGAGTTTCGAGTAAGTAAGTATTCAAGTCGAGAACTCACCAGAGTAATCACCGCGAAGACATCATCCCATCCCCAGACGTAAGAGGGCGTAACATAATTAGACCACAAGCGCAAGCTCAAAGCCGAGGTCGATAAGACTAAAAGAACTGTGCAAAAGGCAATCAGATTGGGTTGCATGTTTTCATCCGCCTCGGCGGCGGTCAGTTGCACCTCCATGCTGGATGGAACAGAAACTTGAGCGGGAGTTCAACGGCAATTCGAATTTCATACGTGACACGGCTGAAATTGATCTCCAGGGAACGAAGGACATCAATCGACCACTTCATTAATAGTTCGAGAAGCTTACCTAGTCCATAAGCATTGAAGGGCATACTACCGAAGCTACCTGAAGCCACCCAACATCCTACGGTTTGGGGGGATGTGACCTTCTCCTCGACTTTGCACCAACATCACAAAGTCTGTTACATCCTACACAGCCCGTCCTAAGTTACAGTGACGCCAAAGCCGCAATATTTCTTACTGATCAGCCCGCAGCCCTGCCCTACTCTATATTGTGGATTCTTCAGCTGTGCCACATTACTACTTCCCGGCTGGCTCATTTTCAACCCATGGAACCAAAACGCATGTCTCTGCGGCTACATGCATAATTGAAACGGATTGGCGCTTAAGTTTGGGGAAGCCGTGATATCATCCGGACCTATTACCACGTCCGTTATGTGTCTATGCGTGGGTAGACTGTAACCCACCCAAACCGATCCGGTCCGTCCGAACGGATGCAGACAACGGGCCAAAACATTCGATTCACTGAATTATAGGTATAAACACGGAGATCGATGGCGGCAGTGATACAGCTGCCGTCCTTTTGAACGCCATGGCAAGGCTTCTGCAACTCTACTACGACCAACATGCATATGCCGGACTGCTACGGTCACTTACCGGGCCATAGGATTACGTTGACAGAGAATATCGTAGTAATCTAGGCACTAGACACCGAGTGACGTCTGGTGATATCAAAATAGGTATCTTGAGTACCAGATAGCCAAGTTGCATCGCAAGCTAATGAGCTAGCTATGTGAACCACATAGGAGAGTCGCAAGTGTGTTCATATTCCTACTTCGGGGAGGTATATATGAAGGTGCTCTGTCAAATACCTATACCTTAATGAGGTATATGTATTTGCGGCCTTTATTAAATTCATAATCGAGCCAGTGTATCATATTCAACTACGGTTTCCTACCCACTTGCTCGACGCTTCTGTCATGGCATCCCCAGTAAATGGTAATGGTATATTGCAGGACGGCACCGGCATTCAGAATGGGCCTGTCGCGATCGTAGGAAGTGAGTAGCATTCATCGTCATACTGCCCTCTCGCCTCGTCAAAAGGAGTTGTTACTCTTATGACTTGAGCTAGAGCACCTATTTCTTCGTTAAATATTCTTAAGAGGAAAAGCTACTGACACATATTACTACAGTGGGTACTTGTCTAGCCTGCCTCTGATGACCCCCAATAAAATGCTGACCAGAGAGTCTTAGGCTGTCGATTGCCTGGCCAGGTCTCTTCGCCATCTGATCTTTGGTGCCTTCTGATCCAGAACAAATCCGGCCACTGCAGGGCGCCTGAGTCCCGATATAACGCAGATGGATTCTATCATCCTGACGCTGAACGACCTGGAAGCATCAACTCTACCGGCGGATATTTTCTCCTTGAAGATTTGCGGTTATTCGACAATGCTTTCTTTGGTATTAACAATCTTGATGCGTCGTATATGGACGCACAGCAACGGAAGCTGCTGGAAGTTGTCTATGAATCGTTCGAGAATGGCGGAGTTCCATTATCCAAGATCCAGGGGTCCAAGACTGGCGTCTACGTCGGAAATTTCACTAACGACTATATGATCATGCAGTACAAGGACCCTGAGTACTTCTCACGATATAGCGGCACAGGTTGTAGCCCAACTATCTTGTCAAACCGAATCACGCACTGTTTTGACCTGCGCGGTCCGTCCGTCGCATTGGATACAGCATGCTCTTCGTCGATGTATGCTTTGCACTTTGCGTGTCTAGCACTCGATGCTCATGACTGCGACGCGGCAGTCGTTGCAAGCGCAAACTTGATTCAATCAGCGGAGCAACAGTTGATTGCTGTTAAAGCCGGAATCCTGTCTCCAGATTCAACTTGTCATACGTTTGATGAATCGGCCAATGGGTATGGACGAGCGGATGGTGTGTCGTCCCTTTATCTAAAGAGGCTGAGTGATGCTCAACGAGATGGGGATCCGATTCGCTGCATCATTCGGGGGACTGCAATCAATGGGTAGCACTCTCCTCTCAATTTCTTTCTCGTCTCTCTTTGTCTGCATCTTTACCCCTTTTACCCCTTTTTGTCTTGGCATATCCTCAAAAATCACTTACGATTTCCTAGTAATGGGCGTACACCGGGCATTGTCCAACCTAGTATCGATGGCCAAGAGGCAGTCATTAGAGCTGCGTACAGGAGAGCCTGCCTTCCCACTGATGAGACTGATTATGTAGAGGTAAGATTTAATCTTCAAGTTCGCATAGCATGACCAATCTAGGTACCTAGGTTACCGGAAATGGCGGGCATAATCGTTAACTACAAGACACTATCGTAATATCAAAGATCGCTATCTGACTGGCATGACATCTAGGCACACGGGACTGGCACTAAAGTCGGAGATCCCATGGAACTTGAAGCAATCTCACGTGTTTTACGTCACAGGACTGGAATCTCGACTTGTGTAGGTGGTATCAAGCCTAGCCTTGGACATAGTGAAGGTTCTAGTGCTCTCTCAAGTATCATCAAGTTGGTACTTGCTTTCGAACACAGAGAGATCCCGGCAACCATTGGTGTTAAGAAGATCAACCCAAGCATCAAACTTGACGAGTGGAATCTGGATATAGTAAAGGAAAATCGCCCATGGCCGAAGTCCAGAGTCGTTCGAGCAAGTGTAAATTCCTTTGGCTTTGGTGGCGCGAACGGGCACGCAATCCTCGAGACCCCGCCAGCACATTCAAGGGCTATCTTTAATAACCATACGCCAAAGGAATCTTGCTCACGCCAGAACGGAAACGGTAATGCCTCCACGAGCAGGACGACGCAAACAAATCCAATTCTTCTCACCTTCTCGGCCCGGACGGAACACTCCATTAACGGGCTGGCCAAGAATATTGCGAATTATGTATCCAGCTCAAACACCGACATCAACCTAGGAGATTTGGCATATACTTTGAATAGCCGCCGATCTCGTCTCGCCACAAGAGCATTCACAATTGTAACCCCTCAAACATTAACCGAAGATATCAAGCCCGAAAGGCTGACCAAGAGTCAATCTGAACATGAAGCTCTTCCGCTTGCATTTGTGAGTAACATTGAAGTTCCTTACTTTCCCTTTTGGCCTGTCTGAGGGCCAGAATTTCCTAATCAAGATAGCTGCACGGGAGTTATTGCTCCTAGGACGTTCCTAGAACAGTATTTACTGACTCTCGTTCTTATAGGTTTTCACTGGCCAGGGAGCACAGTGGCCGGGCATGGGTAGCCAGCTATTCCATCAGTATTCCAAGTTCCGAGAATCGATTCGGTATCTTGATTCCTGTCTTAGCGGCCTCAGTGCCGAAGACAAGCCCTCTTGGACATTGGAAGATACACTTCTTGCTCCAGCTGAGAGCAGCGACATTAATTTGGCTGAAAAGTCGCAACCCATCTGCACAGCCATCCAGGTTGCATTAGTCGACCTTCTCAAGGAATGGAACATCACTCCTCAAGTGGCTATTGGGCATTCCTCTGGAGAGATAGGCGCTGCGTACGCCGCCGGTCATCTCAGCGCCTATCAGGCAATCATGGCTGCTTATTTCCGTGGTCGTACAGTCGCACAGAATGCGCAAGATGGCGCCATGATAGCGGTCGGTCTTGGTAAAGAAGATGCGCAGAACTTGATTGCCGAGCTTGGGTTGACTGAGTATGTCTCAATGGCCTGCGATAATTCTCCTGAGAGCACCACCTTGAGTGGCGATGCAAGTGTCTTAGAGAAGCTATTGGGCATTCTGCACAACAAGGGAACATTCGCGCGGAAGCTTAAGACCGACAGTAAAGCATACCATTCAAAGCACATGAAGGAAATCAGCCACATCTATCAACAGTCACTCGAACGAGTGTGGCACGCGAATCAAAGACTAGGAAACAAGAATGCGTCCAACGGAAACTTAACGCATCGGGTCACCAATTCCTACGTCCGCGTTATTTCGTCAGTCACTGGAGCCGAGTTGACTTCAGATGATATGGCGACTCCAGCATATTGGATGGCGAATCTGGTATCTCCGGTCAGATTCCGCGACGCAGTCGAGAGGGTGTTTGAGCTCGGCCGATATCACTTGCTGGAACTTGGCCCTCATTCTGCTCTCGAATTGCCAATCAAGCAGATTGCCGCTTCAGAGATTCGAGCTCCAGGATATTACGCTTACGACTCAGCTCTAATTCGAGGCAAGGATGCCGCTGTTACTTTGCTGTCTCTTATCGGCTCGATCTTCATACGAGGAAACGATGACTTGCTTCTGGAAAATGTACTGCCAGATAATTTCACGTCTAAACCGCTGGAGCGACGTGTCTTGACTGACCTCCCTCACTACTTCTGGGACTACACTGCGCCAGTTCTATGGACCGAGCCACGAGCAGTGACAGAGTTCCGCAATCGCCTCTTCCCACGACACGATTTACTCGGCTCACAAATCCCTGGAGGGAGCAAACTAATAACCACATGGCGCAACGTTGTCGATGTGAATGAGGTTTCTTGGCTCAAAGACCATTGCCTTGGCCCTTCAATCGTGTTCCCAGCTGCAGCATATCTGGCAATGGGAGTCGAGGCAGTATGTCAGGTGAACGGGATCCATCTTCGTGATTGTCCTGGAGTTGAAATGCGCAATTTCAACTTTCTCAAAACCATGGACTTCCATGCCGAGCAGCGACCACGACTAGAGGTTATCACAGAGATGCAAAGGGCTCAAATCACCAGCATCCTTGCGTCAGATACTTCGTGGCAATTCACGGTGTCTTCGATCTCTAGCAAAGACTCGCATCCTACCATACATGCGACTGGACTCGTGAGCCTCTCCAAGACGGCACAAGCTCTAACGCGAACCATTAAATTAGACAAAGACATGATGGAGCAGCAGGCTACTCGCATGTGGTATAATCAGTTTACCAGGGAAGGCATGAAATGGGGTCCTACGTTCGCGTCAATGGAAGACATTTACTGCGATCGTGCAAGAAGGGCTAACGAATGCCTGGCTACCACTCACCTCCGTCGCGGTTATCAGAATGAAACAGACCAGTCTTGGCAGTATATCGTCCATCCCATTAGCATAGATGCGATGCTCCAAGCTGCATTTGTAGCGACTACCAGTGGTTGGGTGCGAAGACTGCGTGCCGGAGTGCCTGTGAAAATGGACAAGATTTCTTTCTCAGCACCAAGCTTACTCGATATGGATGTGACGAAAGCATGGAGTATTGATACAAAATCGCGGGGTGTCGGTTTCGGAACGGTCAACATTGGGGGTGAGCTCTACAACGCTTCTGGCGAAACTTTGGTTCGCTTGGAAGGTGCGCGATGTGTTGCCTATCAAGCGAATGTCCAGCAAGAAGTTCCTGAGCAGCGTAACCCCATGTGTCGCGTAGTTTGGAGACCAGATATTATGTTGATGGATGCTGGTGCTAATCCCGGTCTCACCAAATACTTGGATTGGTTTGTCCAGAACTTTACGGACGAAATCAGAATGCATGAGCCACTGATCCGGCTGGCAGGCGCTCTTGACCTTTGCGTCCATAAGAATCCAAGGGCTCGAATCCTCTTGCTGAGCGCGGACACGGATACATCCCATGTTCTTCTAAGAGTCCTTAACGCAGGATCTCCTTTGAGGCGTTTCGAAACATTGATGCAGGCGACGTTTGCTAATGGCGAACTTCGTGGCCGTGAAGTTTCGTCAACTAAGCTAGACAATATAACTGGGTACGAGTCCATCTCGAAAGAAACCAAATTCGACCTCATTTTTAGCCTTGAGGCATTGCCACCCGGTCTCAAGGACTGGGGGGCGCCGTCAGCAATGCTTATCACCGGTGAAAAGATCGAGGAAGGCAAATTTGGGACGTCCAGCATAAAGTCCATTTTCGGAACTGGTAACGAGTCTGCCAGTATCACCATAATCGATGAGAGAGGGCAGATCCAGGAACAGAAAAAATGTGAAGTCGTCATGGTACGTCTCTCATTGACTGCGTGCAATGACTCTGAATCTTGACTAACACGACGAAAGGTAAACCGAACCGGTCATCAATCCGCACTAGACTCGAAGATCCATGAAGCTATGGAATCCTACTTCGGGTGCACGATATCCCTAATTGGAATATCTGATGTCAATGACGGAACCATTCCATCTCGATCCGTGGTCATCTCGACCATTGAATCAAAGGAGCCCTTTCTTAGTACCATCAACGCAGAACAAATGCGCCTCGTCAAGACGATAACAGACCGCGCCTCGCTCATTCTCTGGGTATGCAATGGTGACTTCATTGCGGGAACAAATCCCGAACTTGCGCCGGTACTTGGCGTTGCACGTACTGTGATGCTGGAACAACCATCACTTCGGTTTGCTGTGTTTGACATTGACGACACGATGACCAACATCGATGGTACGGCTCACAATATTCGCAAGACCATCGATCAGTTGATGAGGAATCCTACTTCGGAACTCGAATTGAGTCAGAAAGAGCAGACTATCCACTCGGTACGGTGGGAGCCCCTCGAGAAGCTGAACGCACAGTTCCGCCTAAAACAAGACAAAGGGCTTCTGGAAATACCTATCGAAAAAGCAGGCCGTTGTCAGCTACATATCTCTCACCCAGGCCAAATGGACACCGTTCACTTCATCTCCGGAGAGTACACTAAGCCACTGGCCGAGGATCATGTGGAAATCCAGGTCAAGAGTGTGGGTATGAATGCCAAGGATCTTTACGTTCTCAGTGCCAGGGTTGATACGCACGAAGTATCATGTTCATGCGAATGTGCTGGTCTTGTTGTGAACGTGGGCTCGAAAGTCATCGGCTTTAAACCGGGAGATCGTGTAGTCGCCATGGGACCTGGCCACTTTGCAACTTATGAGCGTCTGCCTCAATGGGCAGTGTGCAAACTGAAGGACGACGAAGACTTCACCACGGCTTGCACCATTCCGATCGTGTTCTCGACGGCCATTTACGGCTTGATCCACCGGGCAAATCTACAACATGGAGAATATATCCTCATCCATTCTGCTGCGGGCGGTGTTGGCCTCGCTGCGATCCAGCTGGCAAAGCATATCGGCGCCGAAATTTTTGCTACCGTGGGTAGCGAGTCCAAAAAGGAGTTCCTAGTCAAGGAGCTCGGACTAGACCCGGCTCGTATATTCAACTCACGTGATACTTCTTTCCTCCCTGCTATCATGAAGGCAACAAATGGCCAGGGAGTGGACGTCGTGCTGAACTCACTCACTGGTGAGCTGCTTCGAAGTAGCTTAGAGGCATGTGCCGACTTTGGGCGCTTTGTGGAGATTGGCAAGCGCGATATTCTTGACCATGGATCATTGGATATGGCTACCTTTGAGAAGAATGTGTCATTTATGGCCTTCGACCTAAGCAACCTATTCTACTCTCAGAAGCAGGCCCATCATGGCCTATGGCAGAAATTCTTGATGGAAAGTATGAAACTAATCCGCGACGGCATTGCCAAACCATGCTCTCCCATTGAGACTTTCCGTGCGTCCGAAATCACGCAGGCATTCAGGTACTTCTCGTTGGGTACCCGGATAGGTAAACTGACTGTCTCGTTCCAGGATGGCGCGGATCTCATCCGTGTCAAGCCCCGAAGGTACGAGACCACATTCTCGCCGAAGAAGAGTTATCTCATGATTGGATGTCTTGGCGGTCTTGGACGCAGTATATCTAAATGGATGATCTCACGCGGCGCGAAAAGCTTGGTATTTCTTGGGCGGTCCGGTTTAATAAGACCAGAAGCTAAAATGCTTGTCGACGATCTCATTAAGCAAGGCGCCCAAATTGAAGTTGTCCAGGGAGACGTGAGCAATTATGATGATGTAGAAAGGACCATTCAACGGGCCCCGTTCCCAATTGGAGGAGTAATTCATGCAGCTATGGGCTTGAGCGAGGCTCTCTGGAGCAGCATGTCCCATGCCAGCTGGCACGCCAGTATTGCACCTAAAGTCCGCGGATCGTGGAATCTACATAACGCCCTAGAGAAGGACGGCCGCGATTCGCTGCTCGACTTCTTCATCGTTACATCTTCTATCTCCGGCACCATCGGCACAGCCACCGAAAGCAATTACTGCGCCGCGAACTCTTTTCTTGACGCCTTTGCCCGCTATCGTAATCGTCTTGGGCGGCCTGCCATCTCCATTGGCTATGGCATGATCGCAGAGGTTGGCTATCTGCATGAGCACCCCGACATCGAGGCCCTGCTTAAACGTAAAGGAATCCACTCCATCTCTGAAGACGAACTGTTGCAGATTCTCGACCTAGCTATTATCCATCAGTCGCCATCCACTTGGGTGCCCCACTACGACAGCCTCGCTGGTGCCCATATTCTGACTGGTATCGAATTCACCGGCCTCAAGGAACAACGCGACCGCGGGTTCGAGGGCGACACGGCCGTTCTCGCGGACCCTCGCGCATCTTTGATCGCCGCCGCCTTTGCTCGCAGCACAGGTAGTTCCAATCGCGCTACGGCCTCTGCTCACCACAGCCTGCCGTCCGAGGTAGCCAATGCACTTGCCTCAATTGGATCTACTGCCTCCGTCTTCGAGGCCGTTCAAGGAATCGTAGCGAATAAGATATCGAATTTGATCCTACTGCCGATCGAACAGTTGCGACCGGAGCAGAAATTGGGTGAGTTCGGCATCGACTCGATGTTGGCAGCCGAGTTCAGGACCTCCATCTTTCACGCGCTCGAAGTCGACATCCCGTTCATGACGCTCTTGGATAAACAAACGAGCGTGCGAAGCTTAACGGAAAGCATCATGGAAGGATTACAAAGCCGGAAGTTATCAGATACCGCTTAATTCGGTATTTGCTTAGGTAAACAGGACGCCACTGAATAAGCCGAGACCTATGAGTAATCATAGCCTCCCATAATAAAAGCGAAGGACTTATTCTTGTTTAATATTACTCTATCCTACCGTAGGTACCTAGGGACTTGCGGCTTCTCATATAGCCCCTGAAAGCGATAGCTTAGGATCACTTCTACCGAGCGGTAAGATCTTGTTGGACATATATCTGTCCGTAGAGATCTGTGACATCCATCGAACTACTGTTGCCCAGTTCATGCTCCAGCTCTTCCATTGCCCTCCTCCTAATGGGAAAGTTTGAGATCATATGAGCCAATTTTGAAGACGTAATAATAAACTCTATTATAATGATTGCCAGTCCAGTCCAATAGATTTCCTAGAGCTTTATCATTGAGGTGATGTATTACAGCATGAGGATTCATGCATGGGGATTAGTAAGTGACAGCCTACTTTAGGTTACAGCGGCCGGCGTCCGTCTATTCGTTGGGCCATGAGTACTTGCCAAGGGTTTTTATATCTTTGGCTTGATATATATTGGCGGGGAGCAGGTTAGACTACGTGAGGCTGTCCGCTAAAAGAAATAGGTGCATTCAGGTATAAGTACCTCCAACCTAAGTTATCTGGTTCTACTCTGATCCCTCTACTTTAACTTGCGACGAGCTTCTACTTACTCCCAATCATTTCTCCGCAGCTTCACTCAATATGGCTGAACTGAAGGTAGTCCAAGCTGACCAGGCTCCTGTAGCAGGAGAACCTTGCTCCACAGAGAGGAATCTGATAAATTATGGTGCACCGAATGTAAGTCTATGGCAGCATACCGTTATGATATCTCTCTCCAAGCAATTCATTCAGAGAATTTCCAGGTTCCTTTCTATACACCTATCCAGGATCCTCCTGCCGGAACGTGTTGGGATGCTCAACGAGAAGGTTCACTCTTCTCCCCCCTGAAGATCAATGAGATGGTGATTCACAACCGCATTATCGTCTCTCCTATGTGCCAGTAAGAATTCTCCAGGTCTACGTACCTAGATTAGGTAGTTAATGTAATTAACATTCTCATTTTTAGATATTCAGCGAAAGATGGTTATATGACTATTTGGCATCATGGTAAGAAAATATCAGTGTAATCTTGCCATTACCCGTTTGCCCTAGATCAACCATTTCCAAGACGAGTGTCGGCTACTTAATCCCTTTTCAAAGATTAATGACTGAATTGCGCAATTTCAGTCCACCTTGGGAGTTTCGCAGCTCGAGGGGCGGCTCTAGTCCTAACGGAAGCCGTCGCTGTCTCGCCGGAAGGGCGCATATCACCCCAAGACCTTGGCCTCTGGGAGGATGGGCACATTGAGCCTTTGAAGCAGATCGTCGACTTTGCCCACAGCCAAGGTGTGAAATTTGGCGTGCAACTAGCCCATGCTGGGAGAAAAGCAAGCACAGTTGCCCCGTGGATTGACCGCAAAGCGGCGGCGCGCGACTATGTGAGTACAAGCCTAGATCACCGGGAGAGAATGCCTTCGCTAAATACCTATATATATGCTACAGTCGGAAGGGTGGCCGAATAACGTCATCGGTCCATCACCAGAAGCTTATAGCGTGCAGACGCTGGTCCCAAAGGAGGCAACTAAGGAAGACATTGAGAAGTTCAAGAAGGACTGGATAGCTGCAGTCCGGCGCGCCTTGAAGGCCGGAGTGGATGTGAGTAACTTATCTAATATTTGGTGAGCGTCCCTTAGAATCTAACATATGTGTTAGGTCATCGAAGTCCATGGAGCTCGTACGTATAAACAAAATCATTCACTTCGTCCTCAGCCCCCGAATTGTTCTACATTACATTACCCCTTACTACTTTCGAGAGAATTAAAAAATCATAGAAATTTGTGATTACTGATTTCATACCTGCAGACGGGTACCTCCTCAATGAATTCCTCTCACCATCCTCTAACAAGCGCACTGATGAGTACGGCGGTTCCTTCACGAACCGCATCCGGCTCTTCCTCGAAGTTGTTGACTTACTCAAGGCCGAGGTTCCCAGCGGCTTCCCCATTCTATGTCGGATTCCCGCAACTGACTACCTCGAGCATGATCCTAGCTTGCCGCAGTGGACCCTCGATGATGCTATAAACCTTGCTAAGGCCCTTGCAGAACGTGGGGTGCACTTCCTCGACATCACAGGCGGCGGCACCGATGCCCGCCAGAAGATCACGGCCAAGCCGGGATACCAGGTGCCGTACGCCGACGCCATCAAGAAGGCTGTGGCGGGCACCGGGACTCTCGTTGGTACCGTCGGCGAGATCACGTCCGGAAAACAGGCGCAGGCCATACTTGACGCGAAATCTGCGGACGCTGTCATAGTGGGCCGCGCGTTCCTAAAGGATCCGGATTTGGTCTGGCACTGGGCGGATGAACTCGATCTAGATATCCACGTAGCAAGCCAATGTAAGTTATGAAAAAAGTCTCATAAAGTTTAAGTATTCCCTGTAGTAATTATATCGTCGCTGACTCGGGTACCAAAAAGACGGCTGGGGTTTCGGTATGACAAGAAACCACAGACATAAAAGGCATTAGTTCCCTACTTTCCATCGAGTGGACTTCTTGACCAGACGAAGAGTGTTTTCCGTGCGAGTTTAAGCTTAGTACCTCGCTCATTTAAATTCCTTGTAAAATGCACCCGAAGTAAAGAGCGAATGATCCGGTTGAGAACTCGGCGTCATTAGGAATATGATGGATAAAATTTTATGGGTGCTTTCCCTAGGTAAGAATAAGCTGGGTACTTACGATGTCACACATTTATAGTCTTATTATATGTAAAATTAGGTACTTACTATTAGCCGTTTATGAGATATTCTATATTTTCTTAATATCGATTTGATTCAGCACGTTCAGCAGTCCGCATCCACCAAGCCTCCTAATCGCGTCTCAGCTTAGAAGACTTCATCTTCAGTCCATGTATAGACTCAGAAATTCCGAGATTATAAGTGCGAATGAGTTAGAAAAAAAATTCGCTCCGCCAACGAGATATGGAAGGTAGCCGAGGATACTGTCATTACCAGGAAGTTTATGCCCAATCCGTACGTTCAAGCTCTTGACCAGCGATTCATGGATCCATATAAACGGATAAGCAACACATTCAATAACTCAATTAGGGGAATAATAAACTCAAAATAATGTACTGTTATCACCAAAGACAGTAGCGTAATCCCGTACCGGATCAAACCTCACGAAGGAATCCTAATAGCCATCCACCAAATCAACCCTGCTGTGTACTGAAACTGTATAAATGCCTTTTTCAAGCTGGACAGGATTGGACTCTTCTGTGGCCAGCATCGGATTTATTTTGTAAGGGCAATTGGACACTATTCTTCTTCTTGAGCGAGCGGATGAGTCGATGTGCCTTCCCCTCCTGCTTCTTGGCACTCTTTTTGGTCTTCGTTGCCTTGGGAGGCTTCGTGGAGAACTTCGCCGACTTCACTTTTGCTCTGGAGACTCCCGCAAGCTTCTTTGGCCGCCGCGATTTATGAGACTTTGATTTCTTCCTACCTACCACTTTTGGAGACGATGCTTCCTGCTTGGTGACATTGTCGAAGCGCACCTTAGTCCGCAGACACACCTTTTTAAACCACTTCCTGAATTTGAACTTCTGGATCCGCTGGACAAGCGTGGTAGAGGATCCGTTGGAGCTCCTGAAGCGCAATCCGGCTAACGGCTGATGGCTGGATTGAGATGTAGGCATGGTGATAATACCTCGCTGGGAATGCTTCCGTGACATAGACGCAGGCATGGTATTGTATGTGCTGCCTTGGTTCTTCCCTTGTATATCATGGGAAGACATTGCACCTGTTTCTGTGCTTAGGCGCAGGCGTTCTGTAGAACTTGCCTTACCCTGTTGAAATGGAATGTCATCATCAGATGAACTCATTCGTAAGGATGGTAGAAACTCAGGGTAACTACCGTTAACAGCTGAGGTGCTTGAGACTTGACCACAAAGCATGTGCATTACGCCTCGAGGAGGTAAGACCGATGCTGTCTGGGTTGTCCCGGCGACAAGACCGCCGTCATGATCAAGCTGTGATAACATATATCGCTGTTCCTGAGGGGACCCAGTTGAGATGATGTCCGAAGGAGGTATTTTAAGGTTGCAATCCCTACTAGTCGTCCTCGTGTCCGTATCTGAGATTCCGCCAGCTGCAGCTAGTTCTTCCATGAGACATTGTCCAACTCTGTCACTGAGGTTTGACATGTCGTTTGTTGAGATTGTGGACTCATTTGAAGTCTGTTTCGATGAATACGGCCCGTGAAGAGACAATTCAGACATAAAGCTCTCCGACCAAGTATTCAGTTGTGGAGAAATGCAATGGTCTGGTGGAGAACGAATACCTTCCGACGGGTAGGACGATGAAGTGCTACGAACTCGAATGGCAGATATTGGGGATTGGGAAGTTCCCGTGGCATCCGCGCCATACGATTTAAGATATGGACCACCCTCTTTATGCGGAGTAGTTAAGTGGGATTCCTTTAGTACTTCATGTTCTTTTGGGGAGAGTTGGCCACCGACTTTGCGTTTGGGAGTTATATAGACGGGTGTATCAGGACGATGAACCGCAGTATCATATTTGACATCCTTCAGCCGAGAAGGCGATGGTATGTTTGTGATGCGAGGGGAAAGGGGCTGTAACTCCTGAGGTGATAAGTGAACATCATCGGGTATTCTGGCGTTTAGGCGGTTCTCGTCCTTCTCAAAGAGACTCGCAAAAGCGGAAGAGAGATTTGCGCGTCGACGAGTGCCGGGGTTGCCGATGTGAATAGTTGGGAATCTCCCTCGTTGGCTTGGATCGCTTTCCTTGGACTTTTCGCGGTTGAAAGCCCTGTTGGGCAAAGACCATCTATGCAGAGACATCACAATAGGAGAGTTTAAGTGTGCTCTTCGGACGTAGCAATGCACCTTAGCCGTATTGCGATACTTCAACGTAAGCTGTCGTTACTTCACAAGTTTTGAGGAATAAACAATGTGTTGAGAATAGCTGACTAGGTGCGTAATTTGAAGAGAAGAGTAGAAATTGATGGCCACGCTGCTCTAGTAGTAAATCGGCTAGATCGCAAATGTGACGAGCCTTCCCGCTTAATCATATCAGTTAGTTTGGGAAATCACCAAGGTAATGCTATCAAAATGTGAGTAATAGGGGTGTCTTTTGAAGAGGCAACCTCGTCTCATCCCACTGCCGAGCGCCACCATAATCCCACACAAGGGGAAAGAGCATCCAAGTCCATATCTCCTTCCCTTCCCTTATTAAAATTATATTATATATAGAATTGTAAACATGATAAATGAGTTCTTGTCTCAGGCATCCGATCCAGATTAAGTGGCCTTTTATAATGGTGGATGAGGTAAGAGTGGCTATAGAACATTAATATTCGTTTTGGTTGGGTTAATGGTATAACAATTGTTAACAAATAGCACCTGGAGGATTGGTATAATAAAACCAATTTAATGCAGCCTGAAATAGTTCGGAATATACGATGGCATCATAATTTCTGCCCCGTTCAAGGTACTCGAACTTGTGTTAGCAGAGTGTCGAGTCAGCAAGGGGTAAGCCACCTAATTACATATATAATCATAATGGGGTCTCTAAGATGTATATGTGCATATTTGAATATGCAGCGGGGTAATGCAGTTATACAGTTACCTAGGTACGAATAGCGCCCTCGCGGCCTAATAAACGACGTCACGATATCGTACCACCGCAACAACAGGCCGAGTGTGACGAACTTTGCTTTCTATTGAAATAAAACACGTGCAACTCTAGCGCCTGTAAAGTACTCATTCTACACACTCTAATCACAATTTTGTCATCTTAAACCATTCGCGAAGTCATGTTGGAAATTCCATGTCGCGATAGTAACAAGGCTCGTACTGGTCTGCAGCTATGGGATCTTTTCTGGCATCTTTTCGCAGATCTCAACAACTAATAGCGGCGGGCTATGCGAGACGGTTGAGCCGATTAGCTTTGAGAGCATCTCAATTAACCCTGGCGCCGATTCGTGGCGGCATATCCAAGGTTGCCATTCGATCATCAAGGTCACAGCAAACCAATTTTTCACGTAACTTTTTTAGTTCCCGCAACCAACAACCGAGGGAGACCGATTCTGGTAAAGGTCCCCTTGTTGTCGCGCCGGCAGCACTATTTACTCTAGGTAGCTTGCTTATATACTCGCTTTATCCAGGCGATGAACTGCAGCAAGCCCGGATTGCTAGACGAGAGAAGAAGCATTCCAACAATGCGGAGGATGACTCGCAGCCAGAAAGCGAGACCGCATGGTCAGCCTTTTCCAGCCGATTTGAGCGTTTCTCTAATATTACCGACATCGAATGGTCAACACTATCAGATCGTGTTGCTGACTTGATCCTGCCTGACTGGTCCAGGGCTCTTCCGGGCCATATTCGCAAACTCCAGCGCGAGCTTTCTATGAAGGAGGGGTCCCTGGCTCATGAGATATGGGAGGAAGCTCATGACCCTTTCATTCATCCTGAAATCCAGTATTCTGCCAAGGTACGCGTCTCAGATGAGCTTTGCGACGAAGAAAAGGAGTTTCTGGCTCGCCGGAAGAAAGTCGCCACAGCGGCTCTAGCCAGATATCTTGGCCTAAAGGAGAGGGACATCAATCCTGATGACGTACCTACCATAGCCATGTGTGGCTCTGGTGGCGGACTGCGTGCTTTGGTGGCTGGCACGGGCTCACTCCTTGCTACTCAAGAAGATGGGTTGTTTGACTGTATCACGTACACATCGGGTGTGAGTGGTTCGTGCTGGCTTCAGGCTTTATATCACTCAACTCTCACGAACTGCCGACTCGATCGTATTGTCGATCACTTAAAATCCAGGATAGGGGTTCATTTCGCGTACCCTCCCGCTGCATTTTCATCCGTCACAGCCTTACCAACTAGTAAACTACTTCTTAGTAGTCTAGTTGAAAAGCTTAGAGGAGACCCGAAGGCGAATTTCGGGCTTGTCGATGTCTACGGCATTCTTCTAGCAGCAAGGCTCCTAGTGCCCAAAGGTGAGCTTGGTGTTAATGAGAGAGATTTCAAACTCTCAAATCAGAGAGAATACATAAAATATGGACAGAACCCCCTGCCGATTTATACGGCCGTCCGCCATGAGATCCCCGACATAACTGAGAAAGCATCCGCGCCTAGCACCACTAGCCCCGAACAAGCAAAAGAAATCGCCAAGCAAGAAGCATGGTTCCAATGGTTCGAGTTAACTCCGTACGAGTTCTTCTGTGAAGAGTTCAATGCCGGGATTCCAACCTGGGCTCTTGGCCGACGGTTCAACAATGGAGTGGATGTACCTCCAGAGGGTAACGATTTCCACCTGCCAGAGCTTCGTATGCCCATCATGCTCGGCATTTTTGGCAGTGCTTTCTGCGCGACCCTTAGTCACTATTACCGAGAAATTAGACCCCTTGTAAAGAGTCTTGCTGGATTCGCTACAATCGACGGGATGATCTACGGGTATAATGAAGATTTAGAAAAGGTCCATCCCATCGACCCCGCTCAAATACCAAATTTTACATATAATATGGAAGGAAAATTACGATTCACGACACCCACTACGGTATATAACAATGAGTATATACAGTTGATGGATGCTGGCATGTCAAATAATCTACCCATTTACCCTCTACTTCGACCTGGCCGAGACGTCGATATCATTGTGGCATTTGACGCCTCTGCCGACGTCAAAACGGACAACTGGTTATCCGTAGCGGATGGTTATGCCCGCCAACGTGGTATCAAGGGATGGCCTGTTGGTGTTGGATGGCCAAAGGAAACAGATTCGACACAGAAAATCAAGCAACAGCTAGAAGAAGCGCAAGCAAATTCGGTGGCCGACGCAGAGACTAAAGTGCAACAGGCCAAAACAAGCAACAATCACGAACCTGCCGACCCAAAAGAGAAATCAAAGCACGACATGTCGCATCCCGAAGACTCAGATCTAGGCTATTGCACAATATGGGTCGGTTCAACAGCAGAAAGATCATCGGAGCCGCCGCCGCCGCCCACAAAGGCCCTCACGGATGATACCTTGTCATGGCAACTTACAAAACCAAACGCAGGTATTACCGTTGTCTACCTACCCTTCCTAGCGAACCCGAAAGTCGAAGGCGTGAACCCGGCCACCAGCGACTATATGAGCACGTGGAATTTCGTGTACACGCCCGAGCAGGTGGACAAGGTGGTGGCCCTAGCGCGCGCAAACTACGCCGAGGGCAAGGATCGTATCCGCCGCTGCGTGAGAGCCGTCTACGAGCGCAAGAAGAAGATGCGCGAGGACCGTGAGGCGGACGCTAAGAAGGAGAGGTATAGGAGACTTGTAAGATTAGGTATCGCGGATAAATTAGGAGAAGGAGATCATTTTAGTTGAGGTTGACGTCGAAGGGTTACAAGCAAGGTGCGCTACTTAAGATGGAGCTGCTAATATGCACCATGCACACCTTTTTACCCTCTTTCCGCACACCTCAAACATGTACACAGGATAGAATACCAGATATCAATCAAATAGACAAGGAGGACACACTCATGTTAGATCTATAGAAACCAGGGACGATACCCGGTAATGAACATCATGCAAGTATATACACTCGGCGGAAGAGTGGCTATGGGCGGTGTTGTCCTTGTATGTTCTACATGGGCCATCTTTATTTGTGGCTGGTTGAATATAGTACAATGATACACGTAGTAGGCTGGCCCCTAAATCCACCCTTACGAGCTCAGCACCCCACATATCATCCCATTTTCATGACCCTTTTTGTCATTATTCAATGGCACATCTTGCTCCCATAGAGGAGAGGAGAATTTCATCTCCCACTTATATAGTCTCTCAGATGGACAACTATGATATTATCTCTCCGATATCGACGTATGCCGGTTTCCATGGGGCGGCGTCCTCCACGAAGGTGTCGCTCGGCACCCCCACATCGCCAGGGCTGTATAGATACCAAGACTTCAATGTGTTGATAGCAGCCGATATCCTCGCTGCGTCAAGACTGGGACCCGCACCTTCACCTAGCTTGTCCCTACCGCTGTAGATTCCCACCACGAAAACGGGCGTCCTGCTCAGTCGTCCTGTCTCGCTCAGCAGCCTCGCGACAGGCGCATCGAAGTTTTCTCTCGCACATAATCGTGCCAGTTCTCTTGTCGGTAGCTTGAACTCAAACAAGTTCTCGAGGTCTAATTTTCGAGATAGAACGTGTGCTTTTACGAAGGACTTGGCGAAATCCCTCCCGCAGTAAAGATAGATAGCACCGATCACAGCGCGCACGAAATTGGCGTGCGCATTCTTCACTGGGTCCTCTACGACCAGATCCTTCTTATTCCTTGCATCGCTGACCTCGAGTCCGGCCTTTTCTGCTTCCTGTTCCTTTGGCTGCTTCGTTATCATTTCACCAAATGCATCGTCGTATAGCACTCGGCTGCTCATACCCCGCCGCCATTTGTACTTTAGCAGCTCCTTTGACTCCGCGCGCACATATCCCCACTTGTTCATCATGACCGTTGGCTTGTCTTGGGAAAATTGTAAAAGGCCTGGGTCCACTTCCTCGCCGGGCGCTGCGGCAGCTTCTACACCCCATGCGCGCGCAATCTGGTGCAGTGCCGGCACACCAGAATAGCCCTTCATCGCAGCGAAGAGGATCGCCATAGGTAACCGTGGATACCGTGTGACAAGGAATTCCGACGTATGGTATTGTAGGAGGGCCGCACCCACAAATGCAAGATTCGCATTGTTAAATCGGGGATTAGCGTCGGCTGAAGGGTCTATGAGCGCACGGGCGAGAGTTTGTAAAGGAATTTTGGAGGAGAGGGAGAGTCGCGCATGCAAGGCTGCAAGTTTTGCCGAGTATACAGCTCGTTCGGGAGGCGGTGATGGTAGTGGTATTCTGCGACTCTCTGTGGGCTCTTCTGGAGGTTCTTCGTACTTGACATCTTCGAGAACAGCCTCAGAAGCCGTCGCCTGCCATCTCGTTTGGCAGTATAGAGGGGTTTGTAATCTGGATGTTCGAGTAGCCCGACATATTCTTGTCGAATTTGACGCTGGCCGGGCTGGTGTTGTAGAGAGCAATTGACTCGATAATCTGTCCAACCGTATTCTCTTCATTTTCGATAGCCCAGATCACCTCATCCCAGCGCACTCGGCGGGTTGAGACACGACACGTTGGTGGGGAAAAAGTCAATTGCTGCAGTTGATCTCGTGTCTGTCTGGCTCAAGAAAAAGTTTCTGAGAATTGAAGCTACGCCGATTACAAGGGCCCAATGGTGGGTTATCGTGCACGTGCCACATAGAAAAAAGTACCGGACTAATAATCGCCCTTGACCGGACCAATGACATCAACTCAATTGAGTTGCACCCTTCGATGTATCTCGGTACCTTGACGAACATTGAACCTTCAAGCTGCAAGGTACCTCTGCCTCATCATCGCAAATCACTTCAATTGACTCCCCTTCAAGACCTGGTCAATCACATTGCTAGACAAGATGGTGAGTTAAATCTTAGATGCCTATATATGCTTTACTAACTATCAGCAGGGTGGCGGTCCTCGAGTTCCGTAAGTCAACACTTCCCACAAACTATTTATCCCTCGAACGATCAATCTGACCCCCGAAAAGATATCCCAAGCACGTCTGGTCTCCAGCCGGCGGTTGGTACGCGCAGCCGAGTAACTGGAAAACGAACACCGCAGTCTTCATGGGCGTCATATTCGGCATCACAGCTTTAACGTGGAAGCTAAGCGCCGAGCGCGAAGTCCGATATAAGATGCCAGAGCCGGATCGATTCTTTCCCAGTCGATAGTACGTTCGCTTATACGTCTCCTTCTATGGACATCTTAAGACTAACTCGCGTTTTAGTTGGTCAAAACAGATCAGGGAGCATGAGGCGGCACAGAAGGCAAACAAAACCGAAGAATCATAGAGTCGACACGTCTGTCGGATGTACATATAACACGTTTTAAGATGGACAATACTAGACATCGGGTCTTTTTTTCATGGGAAATGGGGGCATCGGCTATGATAGTCATAACTTGCGTCTCCCCTTGAGTGATAATTCATCTCAGACTAGTTGCTAGACGGCTTAGACCGAACTCTCCCAGTTTGATCTCGGTCCAAGAAGCCAATGGCTTGATGCCATTCAACAATGCGCTGAAGTCTTGGTCCAGAATTAACTGCAGGCGGTGTTAGCCAATAAATCCGTTTCCCATTCAGTATAAATGATCTTAGCAGCCATCTGGCATTTCAAATGTTCTTCTAGGCTCAGCGTAGCCTGCAACGAGTAGGGCATGTATGAGCCTTGGAACAACCAAGTTCATTCGGGGTCGGCACGATTAAGCGCAAGCGGTGCATCCAGTCAAGTAAAAGCTATCGCCATTCTATGGGAGCGTCCAAATTCGTGTGGTAATCAAGACAGAGCCTCAAAAGCCCAACAAGAGGAGCCAGAGCTTATATCACTTCACGATTCTCGAGCTCAGGTGACGAGAACATAATAAGACCTGCTTACCACCCCTATCATTATCTACATGTATAATAGATTTCTCCCCGCCTACCTAGATGCCCAGATAGCTCCGCATAACGCCGCCAGTATAAGGCTGTGGAAAGCCAGATATAGAATATTAGATTCAAAAGCTGTCCATAGTCTAACATCTCAGCTATTACATGATATAAGATAGGTAGGAGGTAGCCAACATGTTATCACTTGCTTCCCCTGGTCGTCTATCTACCTATTGGCTCACAATGCCGTAACCGTCGGGGATTCGCCCTTTTCAGATGCACAGATCTAATATTTGTCACTTTCCCTAGTAGCTGAATATAATGAATGGGTGCACTTACTAGGCTGGCACCGAATGCCCTCAATGATATTTTTGACACGGCCGCTCTTGGCTTCCAAGTCTATGTTTTCGTTCCATGAGAAAAACATATGTCACATTAGATAGTCAGCACACTTTTAGTCATCGGATATCCTTCGTATGGTCATCAAGATTTTAGGTTGGTTTGGAAAGACTCGTAAATGTATTAAGGGATACTCCTAAGGGGATCGCAGTGAGAGCAGCACACTTACAAAGAGATGGTAGTAGACATGATTCTAGCATATCTTATCTATGCTCCTTGATCTTCATCAAATATACTACTGACGCACGACTAAGACGGATAATCTGGTTGGGCGATTCAAGTAAGATGTTGCTGTGCTTGCCATATCCAACTAGGCTATACTATATGGGCTAGGACGGTGGTCTAAAACTGCAGCTTGCTCTGGGAGCTAAGTGCAAGTGAAGACACACCGTTGATTTTGGCCAGATATCAAAACGTGGTAAGAGATCGACCTCCGAATAGTTCACCACCACGTAATAAAAAACATATACGAAGAAAGGGTCGGAGTTATGGAGATTGAGATCGAGTTCAACGAATATCACCAAGAGGTTACGATTTCCTTCGCACCCACGTTGTATAGTAATATAGGGGAATTACCTGAAAGACCATTTCTGAGCGTTCATTAAAGGCCATGGAGTGCTAGCCCGGCTAGGTAACTGGGATTGCAACTTACATCAATTAATGTGATGAAAGCATATTTGCAGTACTTTTCGATGTAGATATAGCAAGCTACACATCAGTCTAGGAGGAAAGCTTCATGAATAGGGCTACAATCACAACAAGAAGTCATAGAACATTGGTGTTAATAAATATGGATAACGATAAAAGGCACAAGGCCCTGTATGTTGGCTCAATGGATATTGGCATTGGATACCTAGGTAGGACTTATAATTTTTCTGTGCCGGATAAGCGGGTCACCCGGAGGGAATGAGCTCTATTATAGGGTAGGTAGTGGTTAGCATTGACCCAAATCTTGGTTGAAGCATCGATTTTAGCTCCTGCTATGCGAGACAGATCGGGCCCTGAGAAGCTCGATCATAACTGTTCTTAAGCCGAGACAACCTCATCTGTGGAATCTTCTATACATGATCTATTCGATGCCGCTGACGTAATTTAATATTGAGGAGCTGTCAATGTCCATGGGATAACAGTCAATATTTCTAGGTAGCTCGTGAGGCTGTATAAATTGTTTGGGATTATGCTGAGGCTACCTTATGCACGGTCTTATGTCAGGTGCATGAAACTCAATCACGCTGGTTCACCAAGTCTGGTAGCCGCCCCGACAGTTGCATTGATGGGCCTGGAGATCGTCCAATGATGATACAATATGGCTGACAATTGATACTTCGGTTCGAAACTCCTTGGCCCTATTTCCTGCTGAGTAAACCGGCTAGAAATGGGATATTCAGAAAATATCAATGCAACCAGGCTTAATTAAGACGTGATATCAACAGAAGCGCCGCGGGAATCCAATGTGATATGTATCAGCGCCACAAAACTCTGTCTGATTAATAAGACCCTTCTCACGGTTTTCACGCCTTCGGGAAGGGCTTGCACAAGAGCAGCCGGCAACGCTTTCACTTCCGTCCGGGGTATCCCGATTTTACCCAACGGCAAGGACGATAATCTTAAAGATACATACATGCATGTGTAAGATAAGATCTATTGCTACTGTACCTAGGTACATGGTTCTGTTTGCTTCTTAATAACTAAAATTGCATTGCGTTGCTACCCCTTTTCCTGAAACATTGAAAGTGCCTAGGTAAATGATTGAGATATCCGCCCTTCAGCCTATGAAAATCAGTAGAATCTAGCCCTAATAATGGAAACCTGGCAGCTTGCTACATAGGACACGTTCATCGAAACAACAACGGAGAAAAAAACATCAAGGCTCAGGATATGGGGTGGGTCAGAACAAGGCGTTAGCATGCCCCTTTATTCAATCGAGTACGAGGCCATCGTCATTTCGCATCAGCGCCACTTGACAGGGACGAAGGAGTTATTTTCGGAGATACTGGGATCTGGTCAGGATCTCTTTTGACGGACAGGGTAAGCGAAGTAGTACAAAAATCATCTGAATCTGAATCAACAGGCATAACAGCACATTGGCCAATCGACTAGGGGCGTAGAATGTGAGACAAGCGAATTTAGCAGAAAAGTGATCGCCCCGGCTTCTAGAGAATTTTATCGTGGAGGTTTCAGTCAACCTGATCGGTTCAGAATCAGAAACAGTGAGATGAACCCCATCGATATGTTTTGGGATTCTCTAGGACGCCATCGATCATTGGGATTAAGTGACTCGTGGTACACTAGAGATTTAAGGTGATAATAACCTTAGAAGTCATCGTCATCTGTTGACCAGGCACGAACTGTAAATTGCTGTCTAAATGGTTCGTCTTTCGTTATGACTTCAACGTTTGTATCCGCAGGCGATAGCCTCGAACCTTGACTAAGGAGAAGAAGTCTTTTGGCTAGCACAACTCCCTAGGTGGTAATGGAGGACCCAGCTAGGTATGCCGTCTGTATAAAATCGTGTTCAACCTGGACATTCAAGGTTTCCGCTGATAAACACCCGACGTAGGCTATTTGGTCGTGTTGGCTTCGGACTTCACCATCACATATAACAATGACGTGTTTGAGTTTCCATCATTGTTGCGATGACGGCGGTCTTATAAGGTATGTCATCCATTCTGATGAAGAAGCCAAGGGAAACGTTGACTTCAATATATGATACATAAAATTGACGATTCCCTTGCGAATTATTGGGAAACGGTGTTTTTGCTTGCTTTCCTGCAGTGAGGTCTTAGCCGTTGCGATTGGGCGAGGAGACCCTTGTCAATTAATTTTAAGGTGCTTCTGGGACTTTGCCTATTTTGATAAAGACCTTGTCTGGAGTCCGTGGCTTGACAGGGACCCTAGCTCAGGTACGACGTACTGACCTGTCCGTGCGCCTTCCAATTTTTCGCAATTATACTTACATTGTGCCAATATATTTTTCTTGCGGTGTGGGAGGAAGCTCATAGTGCTAACAAGGAGGCACGTTAAGTACGCGGTGTAAGGTCTTCAGATGGAATTGTATGAAGCACAGTTGTATCTAGCAGATAAACCTGTACGGTACCGTAGTGTGATTTGAAGCCCGTGGCCCGTTGCGGGCAAGCAAGTAAGTTTCTAGTGGGTCTGAACTTTGGTCGTGAGTTGACAGAACTTGATGAAATTGAGCATCATTGGTTGAAATCCGTAGAAGGATAAAGCGTACCTGCCATCGTCTTCTAAACCTCTACCGTCTATTAAGGTACCTGCTACATTGAGGCAGGCATGGTGGGTAGCGACACCTACCTCCACTAGCTCAGGTACAAGAAGTACAAGTACAACATTGGATAGGAACAGGGTAGGGCAGGAACCGGCAGGAAGGGTGAACAGGCACAACTCACCATCTGCAACGATCAATGAAGGAGCATCCAGAAGCAAGCAACCTAGCTGCAAGCATTAGCAGATGTGCATAGCAGGTCAACCACAGCCCAGCAGCTCGGGGCACAATCTGGCTACGCGACGTTTCCTCCCAACTCCCTTCCCTTCATTCTCTCGTCGTCCTCATCTACCGTAGTCGTATACCCAGACTCTTATCCTTTCCTCCCCCATCCCTCCGATCCTCATCCTACTCACCCGGATCTACAGTTTCACGGCGTACCGTCGTGATCTGTTTTCTTTTCTTGATTTCCTTGTGTTATTCTTCGGTTTTTAGATTTACGCATTCTTTTGCCAAGGAGCCTTCGCCGGTAGATGCATCTGGTTGCCCAGCCATCTCAAATTCGCTTGGGTTTCTAGCCTGCATCGTCCTGTCCTATCCGACGTCGTGCATTCAAATCGCCGCACTCAAGCGCGACCTGACAACCAACTATACGGCTTCTGGTTCAGGCTCCTTTCACTCCAGTCTCACCTTCTCCAACTGTAGACACTCGTTCGCCAACGGAAACACCAACGCACCCGAATTTATCGGTACACTGCCTCTACGAAAACCTCGCAACAAACACACTAATCTCTCGTATTCTCCTTTTACAGCAATTGATCCCTCAAGATAACTCTGCACTTGTTTTTGGTTACGGTTACGACTATTACTGCGACCAACCCTGCACATAACACTTACCTGCAAAAAAGACAAAAAAACAGACTACTTTTTCTACCTGCCAGCATCTCAGCCACTCTACCTACTCAGGAATTGCGAATATCAATCGACATCAGCCTCAACCGAACCGATTCGAGTAGCATGTGTTGTTGAGATATGATAGGGTCAGAACGTCATGCATCCTCAACGCCAGTGATCGCCATTTCCAACACGAATCTTGAGAGGAACAGCGATATGTCCCTCGCAAATTCCTCCGATCAAGCTAAACGAGGCGTTACTATGGCGCCATCTCGGTCAAGGGGTGGTGGAAGAGCGACTGGGCGAGCAGGATGGATGGCAAAAGCGGTTTTCCTCTCTATTCTTTCCGCAACTCCTGGTTCAATGGCAGCGGACAGATGCGTCCCATTGACGGGCTCTACAACCTGTCCGGCTTTTCACTCCGCCTCAGTGTCTACGAATAGTTACCTAACAGGGCTATTGTAAGTTCTCCTCATTTCCTCGGAATTCGTGGCCTGTAGCCATATTGCGATGCCGATGTATTATACGATGATTCCAGGTTCTAATACGATATGCCCCTAGCCCTTTTCTCCAATATGTCTCAGACACGGCTTCTTTCGACAAGCAATTAAGTCAATATATCCAGACCGACTACGTTCAGAAACAGTGAGTAAACAGACATTTATGCGACTGTTAATATTTGCTTACTCTGTACTCTAGATACCAGAACTTATTGGGATGCGGCAACATCGACCTTGTCAACACTACTGATTTATATGCGCGTTTCACTACCTCAGTAATCTGTAATGCTATAATCCAGAATTCAATCACAGCCTGCAGTCTGTCAGACGACGCATCGCGGCCCTTGTGCGCTGACTCTTGCGCTCATTATGCCGAGAGCGAAGCCTATCTTGCGGCTGATACTAATCTATGTCCCAGTTCCAGCAGTGGCCGCCAGGATCAGATAAGGGCCGACTTTGTCAATTGCGCTTTGCCGGCAGACTCATTATCAAGCAACAGTTGCATACAAGGCATAACTAACGAGCCAGATAACTGTGGATATGGTGGCAGCACAATTGGATTGTGCTCATACTGCGCATCAGGCGGTATTAATTCGACTGACACCTGCTGCTACAACTCGGACGTCGAAGCGAGATGCGCCAACGTTGTCTTGCCCACAATTACACCTACCATAACCTTTACCGCGCCGACCACAAGTGCCACTGCAAGCAGCACCGCCACTCCGGCTCCAGGAGCTATCTCAGGTCGTACTGGCCTCTCCGGCGGTGCTATAGCTGGTATTGTTGTTGGATCCGTTGCTGGAGTTGCTCTTCTTGCTTTCCTCATATTCATGTGCATTAGACTTGCACGACGAAGACGTGGCAGCCAGAAGGGAAGCATCTTCAACCAGCCCTCGCCTTCTAGGAAAGGGCCCCAGACGGCGCAGATTCCCGCAACTACTCCAGTACCTGCCCCAGGATATGAGGTCCTCCCTGGAGGAAGAATAGCCCGGATGTCAGCATTGGAAGGTCACTCGGTAGATCCGCCCTCATCCAGACGCGGGGGTTCATCAAGTGCTGCAGCAGCAGCCGGCGCAGCAGCTGGGTATATGGCAGGAAGACGGAGAGGAGGCGACAACCATTCATCTTCGGACTCATTTGGTGACAGCCCCGGCTCAGAACCTCGCGCGGCTATATTACGACCGCCTCCGATGAACATCCGTAGGAATGGTTCGTTATCCAGCAGCTCGGTGCTCGCCGGTGAGGATCCCCAGTCCCCCACTAGTGCTGGGGGTATGTCATCACCTCCCGGTGTCAACAGTCAACAATCAGAGCAGTTGCCCTTTTTCAAGGACTATTACTCGCAGGACGACATCCACCCAGGCGACCGTGTCGCGGTCCTTTGGGCATATCAACCGCGTGCAGCTGATGAGTTTGCCTTGGAACGTGGTGATATGTTGAAGGTGGTAGGGATCTGGGATGATGGATGGGCGACAGGTGTCATGTTGGACGAAAGAGCAGATGAGTGGGAAGCACGGAGACAAGCACAGAGGGACAGTGGGGTTTCGCACACCTCAGGTCGTGGACGAGACGTGTCGCCTCCCGCAAGCGGAGAAATCAAGGCCTTCCCGTTGGTTTGCGTCTGCCTGCCGGAACATTGGAGGAAAACGATCGAGGGCGATGGATCTACGGAAACCGGGTCCAGTGCTCAGCACGGCAGCCATCCTACTTGAGCCTGTTAACGAGATCATTCACACTGTTCATTTATATCTAATGGATTGACGAAGCCATTTGTGTTTGCATTGCCCCGGCGTTCAGGGTCTTTTTGACTTGCAACTCAACCTTCGGTGCGAGCCCTGCTTACGATATCCGTTGCCCTTCCATCCTCAGGTGTGCCCCTCGCCCGTACCTGACCAATTTCTATACCGACCGTCCCCGGCTTAACGCCCGTCTTCTCATCCTCGCCTTGCACATAGACACGGCAGTTCGCATTGTTGCGATTGATACGCTTAATGCCTTGAATTCTACAATACCCATTTGATTCACTTCGGAAGACACATCGCCTCGGATCACGACTTGAACCGTAGGACTTCTGGTGGTGAGTGTTTACCAGCTTGTCCTCGGGACTTTTGAGATGAAGAGGCACGATCACATACTTAATACGACGACCACATGCAGTTGCGCCCTCCCCTTTCCCTTCAATTGTCGATTTTATATACCCGGTGTGTTAGCAAAGGTGTTTCTGGAGCGGGTGCCGTCGGGGAGGGTCACTGTTATGTAATTCGTTTCTTGAGAGAGAGACGGGAGGAAAGACGGGGATGGAGCTGGAAAATGCATATGACTCTACCTATTATGCCTACTAGACGAGCAAGGGATGAGAGGGTTGAAGCTTTCGAAATATCTTCGTTGATGCCGTCAGAAGCGCCTTAGGTTAGATATATGGCATAGGGATGTTTTTAAGGCTCTTCCTAGTCCAAGCTGGAGACCTATCATCTCGATTATCAAATAGAAAGTTTTCTCGACGACAGTGCGCGGGGTGAAGTATTGAATGAAGTCCTGGCGTTTGTATTAAAACCAGTCAACTTATTTAGTTCGGCGTCAGTGATTTCCCCTACCTACGTTCTTCTATCAACCAAGATCAGCAGGTATTACGATAACCTATTTGAGCTATGCAGAATAATAATGTGCAATGATTTCATCTCGCGGGAGTCAAGAGACGTTTTTTATAAGTGCATGGAATAAAACTAGCATATGCAGGGTATGTATAGTACGTAGGTGTACCTGCCTACTATGTATTCCGTATACTCCTATAAAATGTAGTCGCTTAGCCATTTGACGGCCCGGGGTCGAGCTAATCACATTTGGTAGGTGACTCAAGCATCTACCAAGTAAGTGTGCCCCACTCTAGCTTCCCTACCAACTCCGTACCGTACTGTATGCGGTCACAAGGCTAGCCACTAGGTAGCCACTTCGGTAACCAAGCTCTTTCTACTCATCCATCGCCGTCATCAAGATCACGCAGCCTTGCTAGCTGCCGTGTAAGCTGATAGCTTCAAATTTCCATCCAACAATACATCAGTTAATAATGCACATTGTTGCATATTCCCACGGATAGAAACGATACCTAGATCTATCAATCGGTCTCAAAGATGATCAACATCTACTGTCTTACGTACTTGGCTAGGTAGCACCATTGTATGTTTGCACGATGGGTAACAGCTACTCCCTCACTACGCCGTACGCCGGCTCTGCTGGCATCGATATACCTGAACTAGCCGATCTGGTGCACGAAAGATCGATCGGAAGTGCTCGCTTCATGAAGAGCATCCGCGCTCGCCATCACGATGGGGTAGTTTTAGCAAAGGTCACTGTCAAACCCTACACCCCGCTATCTCTACGCGAATACGGCGAGAAGATCTTGCGTAAGCGACCTTTACTCTCTTAATGTACAACTGACGCTAACCCTTTTTCAAGAGGAAAGGGATAAATTAAGAGACGTCCCCAACGCTTTAGGCTTCGAGCGCGCATTCGAAACTGAGGGAAACGCCTACCTCGTTCGACAGTACATATACAGCTCTCTCTACGATCGTATGTCGACACGACCCTTCCTCGAAGATATAGAAAAGAAATGGTTGGCGTTTCAGTTATTATGCGCCCTGCGGGATTGCCATTCGAGAGACGTATACCATGGCGATATCAAGACTGAGAACATCATGGTAACATCTTGGAACTGGCTTTACCTGACCGACTTTACCGGCTCCTTCAAACCTACGAAGCTACCCGATGATAACCCCATGTTCTACTCCTATTTCTTCGACTTATCCGGTCGACGCACCTGTTATATCGCGCCGGAGAGATTTGTCGAACATATTGAGAATCCGCAGACACAACTTCAGGGACATAAGCTCACTTGGTCAATGGATATCTTCAGCGCTGGCTGTGTCATTGCTGAATTATTCCTGGAAACATCGATTTTCAGCCTCAGTCAAATGTTCAAGTACCGCCGCGGCGAGTACGACCCAGTGATCTCTCATCTTAGTAGGATACCAGATCAGGGTTTACGGGAGATGTTGTCAAGTATGATACAACTTGATCCCGAGAAGCGGTACTCTGCAGAGCAGTATTTGGAATACTACAAATCCAAAGTCTTTCCTGAGTACTTCTACAGTTTTCTCCACCAGTACATGGAACTCATTACCGACTCGAGTTCTGGCAGAACCCCCATTTCGGGGTCTATGAAGAATTTAGGAGAAGCTGATGAGCGAATAGACCGGGTCTTTTACGACTTTGACAAGATATCGTATTTCTTGGGCTATCAAGATGACAAGGAGCCATCTCAATTGACTCATTTTACCCCTCGACTCGGCCTGGGTCTTTTTCCTGTACGACTTAATATACCCAATAATGAACACTTTACTTCTGCAGGAAAACAACCTCCTACTGACGATGGAACCCTAATTTTTCTCACGCTTGTCGCTGCATCCCTTAGAAACACAGCTCGAGCAGCGTCAAAAATCAGAGCTTGTGATATTTTGCTAGCTTTCTCGGAGAGGCTGTCCGATGAGGCGAAGCTCGATCGAGTATTACCGTACCTAATGACTTTGCTAAACGACGATGTAGATCTTGTCGCCATTGCAGCTCTGAGATCTGTTACCCAGCTCCTGGCTCTTGTAACGGTGGTCACACCGGTTAATGCCCACGTCTTCCCCGAGTACATTATGCCCAGGATGCAAGTTTTCTTGTCAGGTGCTTCCAGACAACCTATTATGGGAAAAGAGCGTAGGGAACCGAGCGCTTTGGTTCGAGCCACGTACGCATCTTGTCTGGGTAGTCTTGCGACGACTGCCTCAAAATTCTTGGAGTTGACAGCTATTCTAAGAGCAGAGGGATCTATCAGTACTGCTGATCCCGAGGTAGAAGCCGGAAGTGACCCTGATGCTGCGTTTGATGGGTTATTCGATAATGCACAAAGCGAACTCGTCGAACTATTCGAAACACACGCTAAAGCTCTAGTCGAAGACTCTGACGCTTCCGTACGTCGAGCTTTTCTCAGTTCCGTCCCGGAACTATGCATGTTCTTCGGCAGCGCGGAATCCAATGATATTATCCTTACCCACCTCAATACGTATCTCAACGACCGCGACTGGATGTTGAAGTGTGCTTTCTTTGATACGATCGTTGGTATTGCTGCCTTTCTGGGCAGTACGAGCCTGGAAGAATTCAGCCTTCCTTTAATGGTACAGGCCGTGACCGATCCAGAAGAACATGTCGTGCAAGCTGCGTTGCATTCTTTGGCGGAGTTGGCAAGTCTAGGTCTCCTATCAAAGGCAAAGACTTGGGAGCTGATTGACGTGGTCGGCCGCTTTACTATGCATCCAAATTTATGGATACGCGAATCTGCAGCAGAGTATATATCTAGCGCTACGAAACTGCTATCTCCCGCAGATATTCGATGTATCGTCCTACCTCTCGTCAAACCGTTCCTCAAGCCGGCGATCATCCCCGATTTCTCTGAGCTCGCCTTATTGGATGCTTTGAAGAAACCGTTGTCAAGAACTGTCTTCGACTTAGCTCTATCATGGGCGCAGAAAACTGATAGAGGGTTGTTCTGGAAAGCTGTTAGACAGCAGAAGCAATCAACCTTTACAATCGCGTCTACGGCGCTTGCAATCCGTTCTTCTCGCGAGCTACAACCACAAACGCTTAATAAAGTACCACGAAACGATGAAGACGAGCAATGGCTCGCACGACTGCGTAATATGGGCATGTCACCTGAAGACGAATTCAAGCTGCTTGTTCTTAGGGAGTTCATCTGGCGCTTGAGTCAAATGAAGAATCGTGACTTAATCACGCAAGACAACATTGCTACGTCCTTGAATAGTATCATTCCCCTCAGGAGTCTAAATGTCAAATTGCAGACTGTTATGTTCGACGAGACGACCACCGAAGAAGAACCACTATGGCAACAGCAGTCTATGTCAGATTTGGATAAGGGCCCATATACTATTGCCGATGCTCTACTGGATGCGTCAATGACAATAGACGAGCCCGTCGGGAGGAGGCGTCGTGCTGCCATTAATAATCATCGCTCACGTCTGAGCAGTCGAGGAGGGGCAATCTCACCAAGAACGAAGGATGCTAGAGCGTTATCGCCAGCACAAACCCAGGCTTCGTCGCCGGTTGACGGTGCCGGCTTTGATGAATTACGTCGGGCCTCATCTGCAACACATGGACAAACCATTCAGGATGATAATGCGTCTGTTTCAGATACTCCATACGCGGCTAGGAGGGCTATCCGGCATCAATCAAGCGCGTTGGACCTTTTGAAAAGAAAGGATAGCAATAGATCTGTCGCCGAGACAGGGACAACCGAGGCAAACGCATTTGGGCAGGTCGAGGGGCCCTTCGCACAGAATCCACCGCCGCAAATCACAATTCCCGACACTGTTACGGAAGATGGGACGCGGGATGCTCGACCCCGTGCTGCACATACATACGAAGGCAATGATCCAAGCATATTGAAAATGCTTGATAATATGTATATTGATAACTACCCGCATGATGTGGCCTTATTTGGGCCTCTTGTTCAACCAATCACTCGGAGAAAGGCTAGCAAATCGACCGGACAGGCCATTGAGGAGGCGTGGAAGCCGAATGGTAGTCTTGTTGCGACTTTCTCTGAGCACACAGGGGCAATCAATCGCGTTCTGCCGTCGCCCGACCATACGTTTTTCATTACAGGTAGCGATGATGGCAGTGTCAAGGTCTGGGACTCGTCACGGCTCGAACGTAATGTCACGCATCGTTCACGTCAGACTCATAAGCACGCTTCAGGCGCGAGAGTTGTCGCCCTCTGCTTCGTTGAGAATACGCATACATTCATCAGCTGCACTACCGACGGTCATGTCCAGCCTGTCAAGGTCGATACAGCGGTAACGGGTGGAGCGACCAAGTACATTCGGTTACGCGCACTTCGGGAATATAAGCTTCCCCCGGGTGAGTACGCCGTCTGGTGCGAGCACTTCAAGCAAGACTTGAATTCCGTGCTCGTGCTTGCGACCAACAAATCTCGAATTATAGGTCTTGATCTCCGTACAAGGTCAATTCTCTACTCTCTTGACAACCCAGTACACCACGGCACGCCAACGTGTTTCTGTGTCGATCGGAAACGTAACTGGCTACTCGTCGGTACGTCGCACGGAGTCTTGGACTTATGGGATCTACGATTCAAGATGCGACTCAAAGGTTGGGGCTTACCAGGAAAGTCGCCCATCTATCGTATAAGCCTTCACCCGGCTAAGGGCCGCGGGAAGTGGGTATGTGTGGCGGGCGGCACAGGCCTTGGTGAAGTCACCGTCTGGGACTTGGAAAAGACACAATGCAGAGAGATCTACCGCGCGGGTTCATATAAGGAGGGGCCTAAAGAATACAAGCCGTGGGACGTTGACGAAGATAAACCCGAGGGCATGCTCGGCCGTTTCGCGACAAATATTGAACCTACGACTGGTGGCAGTGGGGACCGCGGCGTCCGAGCTATGGTTGTCGGCGCTGGCGCCATGGAAGATCAGCGGGAAGTGCGATATGCCTACATTCTGACGGGCGGTTCGGATAAGAAACTGCGTTTCTGGGATCTGATGCGCATCGAGAACTCGTGCGTGTTCAGCGGGCTTCTAGGCGAAGACGCCAAGCCGGTCTTTTCGACGGCCAACACGCCGAATCAACCAGGCCTGACTCTTAACGTGGAGAGGCTGTCTAAGGGAAATAATGCGGACCAGAAGGTCGGTAAGAGCGGCAAACCAGCGAGCGGCAGAGACAAGCCTCCTAGGCATACAGTCATCTCGGCGGAGCAGGGACAGTTGTTGAGGAGCCATCTCGATTCGATACTAGACGTTGCGGTGCTGGAGATGCCTTACACGATGACGGTTAGTGTAGACAGGTCGGGCGTCATCTTTGTCTTCCAGTAGGAACGGGGGTGATAGATGATAATTAGACAGAATGATGGACATTTGCACGGAGGGCGTTCTTAGTTAAAGGTATTGATTAACTGTTGATTTGGCAAATAGGATATCAGGGCGAAGTCGGGGCATTGGTACAATTTGAGGACTCTGGGAGTGATGGCGCTGCGTGCGGACTGTACATTTTTATTCAGAGAAACGGGATAGAGTCCTGTACACTCAAAGTGTGTTGTTTAGTAGTGGTTACTAGGCACCAGCGAATACATCTTTACCATTACTGTCTTAACTCTAACCAATCTTATAGGAGTGCAGATAACCGCTTACCTATATTCTTGTAACGGCTAGGCTATCCATAGATGCCTGTAGCGTCAGCTGTATTATACCACTACATCACTAATTGAGAAGAATTGTGGGGATCCATCAATGGGGAAAGGTACATACAAACAGATATGACGTCGACCCGCTGCATATAAATTCTATGGTGTATATAAACGCTCATGATGTAGGCCCTAGTTCTTAGACCAGATTTCAATGTGTTTTCCAATTCTGCTGGAATGAATGCCACATGAAGTAGAAATGCCACCACAGAAATCGCTGCAGGCTTTCTTAGCGACAGCCCGAGCGGCCCTAACGGCCCCGCCGTCCAAACGCCCAGCTCCTCTGCATTTTGTCGTTGGAAATGAGTCCGCCGGTACGTGATGCCGTATATCTCTTGTCTCAGCTCTTGCTACTTCAAAACAAAGTGCCTTTGTGCTGACAGGCACTCTAGATCTGGACACACTGTGCTCTACGCTCTTTCTGGCGTACTTCCGCAGCCACTCGCCCCCGCACACGCTGCACATCCCGCTCTGCCATCTCCCGCGAGATGACCTCTCACTGCGGCCCGAATTCAGCGCCGTGCTGAAGCACGCTGCTGTTACGGAGGATGACGTGCTTACGCTGAGCGAATTGCCCGGGCTCGAAAGCTTGAAGCCGGAGGATACGCGGTGGGTGTTGGTGGACCACAATGCCATGACGGGCAAGCTGGGCCAAAATTATGGAAATAGGGTTATCGGGTGCATCGACCATCACGAAGATGAGGGGAAGGTCCCGAAAGACGCGGAGCCGAGGATCGTTGAGAAGTGCGGTAGTTGTATGAGCTTGGTCGTGGAGTACTGCCAAGAGACGTGGCAGAAACTGGCGAAGGAAAATGGCGATGGAGAGGGGGCGCGGATTAACGCGCAGCTCGCGTACCTGGCACTTGCGCCTATACTTATCGACACGAATAACTTGGGCAATAAGAACAAGACTACGGCACACGATGAGCGCGCAGTTTCTATAGTCGAGACCCATCTCTCTACGTTCACTTCTGCCTCTTTTTCTTCTTCCAATGCCAACACCGACTCCGACTCCAGCTACGACCGCGCGCAGTTCTTCGCCAAACTGTCCGCCCTTAAGGAGGACATCTCGTACATGTCGTTCCGCGACATCTTCCGCAAGGACTACAAGGAATGGGTCGAAGGCAACGTGAAGCTGGGCACGTCGTCCGTGCCCCAATCCTTCGCCTTCCTGGTCCGCAAGGCGGGAGGCGAGGGGGCATTTGTGCGGGAGCTTGAAGACTGGGCGGCGCAAAAGGGGTTGGATGTCGTGGTCATCCTCACGACGTCTAAGGACGGAGGGGAGTTTAGGAGAGAGCTGCTGGTGTGGGCGCGGAATGGGCCTGAGGTTGTGAGGGCTGTGAAGAAATTTGCTGAGGGGGAGGGGAGGGAGAAGTTGGGGCTGGGAACTTGGGGAGATGGAAAGCTTGATGCGGAGGATGGTGAGAAAAGTTGGAGGAGGTGTTGGACGCAGGCTAGGCTGGAGCATAGTCGCAAGCAGATTGCGCCTATGTTGAGGGAAGCACTAAAGGGAGCGAGGGCGTAAGGGTGCCCTATTATCGAGGTTTTTGAACGAGCAGGCATACATCACCACATCATCTCATCGTTTGGGGGAATGGTGAGCTAGCATTCTATAGACTTAGAATTCATCTTCCTTTAACTATACCGCCCGCTATTTTAATCTATACATGACGAACGATACCAATGGAAGTTACGTTAGATAGCGGCAACAATGGCATCGAGCCACTTCGCAAGCCGGTATCCCTGCTTCGCTATCTGCAGGTCGACCACGGGCTGCGCTGTCGTCGTGTACGAACCGCTAATATCCTTGTTCTCAACCGCGCTGATACCGCCCTTCAGCACTGTCGAGCAGACATACGCATTGCTCTCTGTGGCCCACTTCAGCGCCGTAGAGATTTGAGAATCCGACGAGCCTACACTCAGTCCGGAAACCCAGCCCGCTGCTTGCGACTTGTAGTCGCCGGAGTCGATTTCTGTAAGTTATTAGCCGCCGGAATGGCTAAGTAGACTACCTGGAGAAAAAGAAGAAGAAAAGGGGGGCCGAAGGATGGAATTACCCTTAATTAGATCCGAGGCCCACGATTTGGCGGACGATAGCGAAGAGCCTCCGGAAATGGACTCCGGGATGTTGCTATCCCAGGCAGCGTGTAGATTGGTGTCGTCGCCGTCGTATTGAACATCTATGTCGTTACCGCCCACTTCCAGGGCCTCGCAGTGCAGCGGCTGCCCTATGTCGCCAGCAAACTGAACTATTACGTTAATTTCCCTCCTTTCAGTACACTACTTCGTCTAACGTCCCCTTAGTGTTTGCTTACGTGGATAACCATCTACGCCTTATTAGTGCCTAGTTTCAAGAAAACATACTGTTTCACTGAGGAAAAACTCACCTTTGCGGCAATTTGCAGGTTGGCATTGCTGGCCGTCTGATCTACTAGGATGGTGGTGTAATTCTGAAGAGCGCGCACGATGCAGCCTTCACTGCCACAGTCACGATCTAGGTCGACGCCGCAGCTCGATGGCGGGTTGTCATTGGCATCTATGTAGTGGAACGGTGCCGAAAACTTTCCCGCAGTGGTGTAGCGGTAGCTATCGGCCCAGGCGGCGACGCTTGCTAGGTAGTTGGCAGACGTGTCGCCGAGCAGATCTTGGAAGTATGACTTCGTTGCCGAGCTCACGTAGTTGCTGGCGATATAGGCGACGGTCTCGTGGCCCATCGCACCCCAAGCCATGGCGCCGGGCAGGGCGGCCGCGGATAAGAGGGTCAAGGTCACAAAGCGAGCCATCATGGGCAATGGTTGCTATTAACTAAACAAATATCGACCTTAATTGATGGTCACTTGACGCCGGGACGGAAAGAAGTGATGGTAGTAAGGAGAGAGACATGGAAATGCCAAGAGATGAGGTGAACACACATTATATATCTATACCTATATCTAGATACGGAACCAGAACATGAACGTGTAGTGATAACCGGCATTCTGATTTGGTAAACTCATAACGAGCGCGCCTATTGGTCTCGTAGACGTATCCTGAGCCCCAATCCACACAAGATACCGGGGGTAAGATATCGATTCAGCATGGGGATGCGAATCTAGATAGCGTTGAACATGGGAGTTTATAGAAGGTGCTGTTCTTCGATCACTACTCGGCTGCACCACGGGAAGATTCTAGGTAGCATTGAGATACTTGTGGCGGGACCACTGTCATGGGTGAGCCTGCCGGCCGCTGCATATCTCAGGTATCTTGATGCTTGTCCTATCAAGCGTGGCACGTTGACCAGAAACAGGCTCTCCCTGAGATGAGACTACATATGGTAGTATAAGTTTGGGGGGAGGTTTCCGCCCCCCTTAGCAATCGCCCATGGGGCTAGACTAGGGCTATGTAACCAATCAAACGTTAGTATTATTACAATGACCCACTATTTTAATTATAAATTCGATGTATCTTCTCATTTCAATTTTTTTTTGGACTTTCAATGTTCTACTTCTGTTTTTTCGTCCGTTACGCCAATTTCAACCAACCAATGAGCTTTATCTTTATCATGCCCCATTACACCCAATCAGCGCTCGAAGAAGCTGTCGAAGCCGTACGGACCGGTACGTCAATTCGTAAAGCTGCTTCTGATTGGGCCGTTCCAAGGTCTACTCTACGCGGTCGAATCAACGGCACCCAACCGACCCATCAAGCCCACTCTAAGCAGCAACGCCTATCGTTACAGGAAGAAGCCGAGCTAACCAGTTGGATAAGGGCCCAAGTCGCATTAGGCTTAGCGCCAACGCATTCTCAGATTCGAAATCGAGTTGAACGACTGCTTCAAGCCAATCAGGACGACAGACCCCTTGGTAAAGACTGGGTTGCAGCATTCTTAGCTCGGAACAAACTAATCAAAACGCTTCGATCAGTGCCCCGTGCATCAGCTAGAGCTAAAGTTATTCCGGATCCGAATTGCCGTCCTGCTCAAAGTGAAGATATTACGCGCACTAGGAAAGAAATAAATAAGAGGCTAAACCCAACTAGGGCTAGTAATGAGATTTTATCGGCTGGATTCAATGCGCTGTGTACAGAATGGCAATTAGAAGTTTAAAAACCAATCATAATCTGGTATTTTATCTCTAATCCATGCTTTGTACCACGCTAAACTTAGAAGGGGTTAGTCTAGCCCCCACGGGCGGTTGCTCCGGGGGGCGGAAACCCCCCCAAGCTTGTGCTGGGAGCGCTTTTCGGGGTGGTGGTTGGCTTTGGCTCGCGATAGAACAGCTTGCCTGTTTGGACTAGGCCCGCAGTTGACCACCTGCCTTGATTGGGCTTCGGTGAAATGCAGATCTGGGCTCCGTCCTCCTGCAAATCGGGTATATGCGCCCATTGGTAGCTGGGAACAATCACTGTTGATTTCTTAAGCAGTACAGCTCAGGAACGAGTCGGCAGTCAGTCTTGGCGCAAGACTTCGCATTTTGCGATGGCAACCTTTTGCTAGCAGTGTGCTCTATAGAGCCTGTGGCTTGTCCTTGTTCTGGGAGAAGAAGTCAATGAAGCTAGAGTGCGATTTGATCTGATGCAATGCGCCGACTTGCCTGCATGCTAGAACTAGACGCGGAGATGGGGGGCTCTACTGCCAGAAGGGGAAGGTCGCCCAGGTCTAAATATCGAAAAAGAAGAGCCGAACCCAATACTATGGCCTCGTGGTGAAGCTGAGCAGATCCATAGGTTTTAAAGCGTGATCAATTGATTATATATATTCACGGTTTGTATACAATATTGTACAGGTATTCAGCGAGACGTATGTAGACAAGGTTGGGAATTCGAATTGCCTGTGCACGACGGCCGCCATCCTCACTCTTTCTTCGTCCACATAGAAGAATGTAGGAAACGAATGTCCCAGATGAGCTTGGCAAATTCACTCTTCGTTCTTCTAATGTTAGTCGTGATTCCATAAGACAGAGAATGAGCGATTTCTAGAGCACGAGGATCCGCAATTTTAATGCAGTCCATAAGGGCCTGCACCACTACACCTCTAGGGACGACAGGCGGATTCTCTGAGAGCATCTCCTGGAAACACCGCCTTAAGGTCATAGTGCAAATCGCTGGCGAACGCGTGGCGGCCGCTAACCTGTATGCATGGATATACATCGCTGGCGAACGTGGGCGTAAATATCTGGGAGGTATGCGCCAGACGTTCCAAAAGCCTTGCCAATCGCGTATCCTAGCATACGCGCTCATGAGTCTCATAATCAACGGCTCATCCATACAAGACAAGCCTGTTTGTAGCAGAAGCTCTTCTAGCCGTCTTATAAGTCCTAAGTAAGTCCGACGGTCCTGTCGGTCGGAATGTCGACTTGCTGCTTCAATGATGGTGACGATTATGTCATTAGCGAGGATTGGCTGTCCACGTTGCTGTACCGTCTTTAAAAGTCGTAGGGCGAGGTCTGTTTGCTCCCTGAATGATTTGATGTATTTGATGTCTGCACTGTAAATGCAATTTAAAAGCTGTAAATATTGGTCTCGTGTAGCCTCGATGCCATAAAGGTTCATTTCTTCAACGAGCTGCCGTACGTAATGAAAAGTCTTAGCAGTACTAATTTCGCACACCTTGGTCTGAACTGCGAGGCGGAGACCCCAGGTTTGATGTGGAGGGAGATCTTGACATGCAAGCTCAGATAATCGAACCAACGGTCTGAAGACATATGACTCAACCGAAGCGTCGGGATCGGCTTTAGCCAATGCTGGAGACAGCTCATTAAGGCGGTCTCGTATTAACTCAAGGAGGCGATATTTCTGATGAATATCAACGTTCAGAGTTCGCTCAAGGTCCTCTATTGAACGAACACGAAATAGCGGGTCGGTTTCTGGTACCTCTTGAATGGTTTCTCGTTGTGTTGAGTAAAATCGTGTCTGTTCGAATGGAGTCCTTCTAGGAGTATTATTGAAGTGGCCATTCCGAGGAGCTGTTGGTGGGTGAGACTTAGATATGATGGCTTTTTCCAAGGGGTGCATGTTATCTAAGTTTTGTGCTTCCGACTTCACTGCGCCATCGACTGGCTCACCTAGAGCTTCTTTCCACAAAGCCTCTAGGCCCATCTCGGCTCTTCGAGATTCGGTCATTATTTGGACGACGACGGTAGACCCGTTTTGTGAGACGCCAAAGCCGGCGACGCGTCCATCATCCGTAACTACGGTAGACTCCTCCTTGCTACGGCCAATGGTGCCAAGATTCACACATATCCAGCCAGTCTTAATCCCATCATCGTTGTCTTCAACACCCCCTAATAGCTTCGCACGTTTGGCTTTCCGGCGCAATTTGAGTTTGCGTTCGTTTGGCCCGAGTAACCCATCAGCATGAGCCCAAACACGATGCTCGGCCCGCAACCACCGTAATAAACGTCCTGCAGACACGTTGAGATGACGTTCACTTCGTGCTGTACCAAACAACATGAACAAGTTTGGGCCTAATGCTGCCGGCGGATCCAGCTCTCTGAGATCCAATAAAGAGAGCTCATCAAGACCTAAATCCTCAGAGACATACTCCAGTAATGAGTTAATTATCTCCGGGGAGTCCGAGGGAACTTCTGGTAGCGGTGGTGGTTCGATGGAAGCCACATGCCTCGGAGGTTCGACTTGAAGATACCAAGGTATATTAGTCGAACTTGACCCTGCTGCGGCATTCTCCTGTTCCTGACTATCGAGCGTATCATTCTCTTCTAACTCGTCTCTAGTCGATGTTGAGTGATCTGAAAGCCCATTTCGAATTGATTGGTTTGAGAAAGTTCGGATTGATGCCGCAGTAATTAGTCGTGGCCGGCATTGAAGGGAACTGGCTCGTATGCTGGGTAGAGTATTCGCAGGGCTTGCGAAGAGCTTCAGAGCAGCTAAACGGCAGTAAGAGCAGCCTGCTGAGGTTAGAGCATATCGAGTTACCATCTCGTCTGCTCAATGATACGGATATATCTAAATCATTTGTCCGCCCTTGTACTCTATGACCCCTCATTGATGAGATCACATACTGACTGAAACTCATGTGAGTATGTACAGTGTAAGATCTGAACGACCCACGAATAATGGGTCCGGAATAACGGTAATCCACAGCCTAGTAATTTTTAGGCTTAGCATCAACAAAGTGCGAATAGGTTGTCTCTAGGAAGAGAGGGGCACTCCCCAGCTTTGAACCAATGGGAGAGCTCCGATAATGATAATCTCTTGAAGAGGCAAAAAATTTGGATTGGACCCTCCATAAAGCTCGCCTCCTACTGAATATCTAAGAAATCCTCGACGTTAAGAAGACCTTTTCTGACCTTTTCTTCGTAAATACACCTATTTCATACTTCTGGGGGTCGCTTCGTCAATTTAACTTTTCAGCCTTCATGTTATAATTATAATTTAGAATTTTTTCGGCTGCGTTTTAGGTCTTTGGAGGACCGACGTTCCTTTCTTCCCTAAAGATACCCCAAACCGCCGTGATGCTCACACGACCGCCTCCGGTTCGCCGGAGCATTTCGTTGTCTAGATTCAGCTCAATAAGACGGCCTCAATTAGTCGCTAGACATCCTTCCTGCCAGTCTTTTCATAACTCAAGCCACAGACTCTTGACAGCTCGGCTCGAATTACCACCAAGGAAAAGGAAGATATCACAAGACCCTCACGGTCCGGTGTTCCAAAGATCTTTGGCCACCGCCGTAAGCGATCCTATACGACAAGATGAAATCTCTTTCGATCATCTCCAGTCGCACGCCGCTAATAATTATATACACCCACTCCCTCATCATCCTCGACTCTACGAAATACGACCATTTGATCCGTCTTCGCCATTACTCGTTAAGTCCCAGGACGATCCCATCCCACGATCGAAGTTAAATAGTAATGGCATACCTGGTGGTGTTGACGAAATGCTATCCGTTTTTGAAGCGTGTTTGCAAGTGGGCAAGCTGGATAGAGCCGCCCTAGTTCTTACACGGTTTAATGACACGGATGTTCTGCCGGCTCAGGAGCTGATTGCGCTTCATAATCAATACCTCCGTGCAGCCATCAACAGAGCTTTTGAAGAGCCAGATTCCAAATGGGCTCAATCTCTCCACAAGTGGTACGAATTATACATTAAAGGCAAGGGGATCCCTCAGACATCCGAGACTATTGCCTGTATGTTAAAAGTCTCGCTTCTATCCGCTCAAGGAGAACGGCTAGAACGGCTTGTGACGCGATATATGGATATGATGCCTGGAGATGACATATACCAAGTCTTTTCTGAGGTGGATATATTAACCCAGCAAGACTTCGGCATTATCGCCAGCATATACCAGCCCGCTTCCGATCTCTTGGAAGATTGGGAATTTTCGGCGCAGAGCGAGGAGCCGCAGTCACCAGCTGCGGAAGTGAGCTCGACCGAGCCGCTAACCCCGCCCGAATCCCGGCCGGAACGAGATGAGACTCCTGAGGTATTGGCCGTACAACAGAAAGGATTGGGTCTCAAATCATTGCGCGGTGTTTTGTCTTTCTTCTCCAAGATTCAAGGACAAGATATTTCCCGGTTGCCACTTGCCGAGCGTCGGGAAATCCAGGCGCGATTGGAACAGGATTGTGTTGATGCCGCAATTAACCGATGGAGAGAAGAAAACCAAGCTCTCAAGAAGATAGGGCTGAACACGTCATTGTCAACGAATGCTTTGAACTCGCAATTATACGAATGGCAGTGTGCTCTAGAAACAAAGTTACAGCAGGAGTTTGACCTCTTCGAGGAGTCGGAGTCTCGCAAACAGAAAAGGGTGGAGGATCAGGATCGTTGCTTATATGCACCCTTCTTGAGGCAGTCAACTCCGTCAAGACTGGCTGCGGTCACGATAATAAGCGTTCTGAATGCTATTTCGTCAGCAGGCGCCGACAGAGGTATTCAGTTATCCCAACTACTTAGCCAACTCTCCAAGGGCGTAGAGGACGATATCAGATACCTGGTACGACAACAAGAATACAACCTGCAAAAAAAGCAAGCCCGTGAAGCATATATGCGCAAGGACCAAGAAAATCCAGTCAGCTCACCGATATCACAACACGCCAGTACCGAGACGAGGTCTAATGTGGTGGACGCTTCTCCCTACGAAACGAAGTCCTGGCCTGTATTGATTAAAACCAAAGTTGGCGTTGCTTTATTGTCTGCTTTGATGGACAGCGCGAAAGTGAATGTTGTACGGGAGCACCCGGAGACTAAAGCGCTTATTAGTCAAAGGCAGCCCGCTATGGCACATACCACGATACATAAAAAGGGAAAGAAGGTCGGCGTAGTCATGCCCAATAAGGCTCTAGTCGAGCTTTTGAAACGAGAGCCTTCTGCGGATTTTCTTGCGAGACATCTGCCAATGCTCGTTGAGCCGGAACCTTGGACCAAATTCGATAAAGGAGGCTTTATTGAGTTCCCTTCTCAACTCGTGCGGGTAAAGCATGGTGAGAAGGACCAAAGGATCTATGCCGAAGCAGCCGTGGAGAGAGGCGATATGGAACAGGTTAGCAAAGGCTTGGATGTTCTTGGTCGAACAGGATGGAGAATCAACAAGCCCGTGTTTGATGTGATGCTGGAAGCTTGGAATAGCGGCAATCCAATAGCGAACATTCCTCCGCTAAATCCTGAAATTCCCCTACCCGATGAACCAGATGCATCCGACAACCCTTTGAAGCGACGGGAGTGGCTCAAGGCTGTGAAAGCCGTGGAGAACGAAAAATCGGGTCTTCATTCCGAACGTTGCTTTATGAATTTTCAACTTGAGATTGCCAGAGCTTTTAAGGACCAGACCTTCTATTTCCCACATAACATGGACTTCAGGGGACGTGCCTATCCAATCCCGACGTATCTCAACCACATGGGTGCAGACCACGTCCGAGGCCTTCTCTGTTTTGCTAAGGGGAAAGAGCTTGGCGAGAATGGGCTACGTTGGCTTAAGATTCACCTAGCTAACGTGTTCGGCTATGACAAAGCAAGCTTGAAGGAGCGAGAATCATTCGTTTCAGACCATCTCGATGAGATTTATGATTCCGCTACCAATCCTCTGACGGGGAAACGGTGGTGGCTTCAGGCCGAGGATGCATGGCAATGTCTAGCAACCTGCTTCGAACTAAAAGCAGCTTTGGACTCCCCTGAACCCACTAAATACGTATCTCACCTTCCTGTTCACCAAGATGGTACATGCAATGGATTGCAGCACTACGCGGCCCTTGGTGGTGATCTATGGGGTGCTCAGCAAGTGAACCTGGAGCCCGGAGACCGCCCCGCAGACGTGTATTCCGCAGTTGCCGAGCTAGTGAAGGAAGGCATTGCAAAGGATGTAAAGGCAGACAACTTCCTTGCCAAGGCGGTTGACGGCAAGATAACAAGAAAAGTGGTGAAGCAAACTGTCATGACAAACGTCTATGGTGTCACGTTTACCGGAGCAAAGGCTCAAGTATTAAAACAGCTTGACGCACTCTATCCGAACCTCCAGCAAGAGACGAACTTACCCCCCGCTTTGCTTGCTTCTTATATCGCTACGAAGATCTTCAAGGCTCTGTCTACCATGTTTCGTGGAGCCCATGATATCCAGTATTGGCTTGGAGAGTGCGCTGGAAGAGTATGCCGTGCGATCACTCCAGAACAGATGGATCGAATTGCCAGCGGAGAATCGGCCCCTACCAAGAAGCAGAGCTTAAAAACCCATGTCCCCAAGAAGCCAAAGGCGAGCACTGATCAACTCCTCAGCCAATTCCGGTCGACGGTTGTCTGGACCACTCCCCTCCGCATGCCCATTGTCCAACCATATCGCAAAAATGGAACACGTATAATCGAAACTTCCATGCAGGATCTTACTTTGCAGGTGCCTGAGCGTTCTGATCCCGTCAATCGGCGGAAACAACTGCAAGCTTTCCCTCCCAACTTCATCCATTCTTTGGATGCCAGCCATATGTTATTATCTGCATTGGAATGTGACGAACTTGGTCTCACATTTGCGGCCGTACATGATTCATTCTGGACGCATGCGGCTGACGTTGACGTGATGAATCGTGTCCTGCGCGATTGCTTCGTGAGGATACACAGCGAAGACGTCGTTGGGCGGCTTGCAGCCGAGTTTGAAGCTAGATACAAAGGGTCTATTTATCTCACTAAGCTCGAGCGTGGCACTCCAATCGAGGCTAAAATTTCTGCACTTCGGAAGGGGAAAAGGCAGACTTTGAAAGCCGAGCTCCTCGAAGAACACAAGAGACTACGGCTATTAGGCTCTTCAGACCCAGAGGATGTCAAGAAAGGTCGAGAAATGGTGACTCCCGGCAGCATATTTGAGGAAATGCCGGCTTCTCAGCCCCTATCAAGCACCGAGGAGATGGAACCCCTAGCGTTGGGCAACATTTCCAATGCAGACACAGCACTCAATGAAGAAAACGACGACGAGCTAGCTGCTAGTTCAGATAAGAAAGATACAGATATAACCGTGGAAGATTCTGAACTTGAAGAGGACTCAGAGCACTTCAAATCCATGTTAAAGGTCAGCCGCTTCGAATGTGAGCTTACAGGTTTAGCCAAGAAGTCAGCCCAGAAAGCAAATGCGAAGTCAAAACAGAAGACAAAAAATACTGGGCTTAATGTGTGGCTTCCGCTCACTTTCCCCAAGGTACCCAAGAAGGTTAGTATCTCTTAAGTGTGTATTCGCAACCATTACGACAAGCTGACTCTTCTATCTAGGGTGACTTTGACGTCTCGAGACTACGAGACAGTCAGTACTTTTTCTCGTGAGCTTGTCGGAAAGCTCGAGCTCTTACGATGGGTGAAGGACTGACGGCGTTATGACATGGTTTATGAATTATTAGCGAATGCATGATGCGGCGTCCGGTGATAAAAAAATGTTCAAACAAGGTACAGTAGAAGGCAGCACATTCAAGATTGTACTATATATCAAAGATACTTGTATATATCTATCTGTATAGTACCTGGAAGAAGGCGGTTGCAAGAGGAGAAAAGCATGCGGATGAAAAGAGCCGTCCACTCCAATGATGTACAAATTTAACAGACGATCTGATGAATCTTGGAAACCGTGAAGATCGAACCACCCCCGCTTGCTTATTCGCTTCTTTCCCATGGGCTCACAAGAGGGATGCCTTATAATCGTAAGACCGAAAAGATTCTTCCGGCTAAACAGACAGCATCATAGCTAGTCCTATCCAGTAGATCTAGAAAACCTTGACCGGTCAAAACACAGATCACGATGTGTTGGCATCATAACGGCCACAAGCGCGTATAGTATCCAAGTATCGCAAACACTGCGGACGAGGGTGAAATTAGGTCAGCTGACTATTATTCATTTTCACATTAGGGAAGACGCAATGTAACCTTGGAATATATTGAGGCTATTTGTTTCCCCAGCAGCCAAGGTAAGCGGGAAACCCGGTTCGCCCTATAGGAACGTCTACCAGAATTGACCCAGAATGGGATCCAGAATGCTGGAAGGAACGCGTGTTAATATCCGGGGATCCCTATTTTTAGGACATGTCACATTACATTCAAACGATTTTAATATTTATTTCTTATTTATTTTGCGGCGAAGGTTCTTGAATGTCCTAGAGGTACATAATAAGGGCTAGGAGCAGCAAACAATGACATCTTCTATATACTACGTACGTTAGTTTGAGTGTGATATGGCCTGTCAAGTTATGTGGAGGTAATTAGATGTGGTGGGAGGACGCCTCTCGGTTATTTCGTTTCGTGGATAAGAGGAGGCGGACCATACCTCACAAGAATGACTAGATTCGGTTACCAATACGTAAGTATGATTCGTTCCTCCGCAATCCGCGCCGAGATCGTGAGATGCGGTGAGAAATTACGAGATAGGGCTGAGAGTCAGGCGGACTCGGGGAGTTCAGCCGAAGACCAAAGTTCGCAATATTTTACTCGGTACGGCTACGACAAGGGGGGTTGTTTTCCCTCATGTGCCTTTTTCATTTCTTCCCCAGCCTCGACCCATGCCAACGTGTTTGACGTCGCGTGGCCCCAGGGCGGATCGACCGGGCTTCTCTGGCGAGTTGGGTATGGGTAGTGAGATGAACGAACCACGGTAGGAGGATCGCCGTACAACTTCAAATGAAAATCTTCTCGATTTTTCATTTGAGCAGGAGCGAGACGACTTCGGGGCGACTCCGCTTCCTTTACTAGACCTAATGTCAGCCCCAAGCCCCCTTGGCTTGCTTCGTGCGCTCTCGTTTGATTGCGCTTGGCGGGAGGGAACAAAGCAACTACAATGACGTAGATTCTAATCTAGGTATATATAATATGAGAGGATCTCAATATCGAAATCCTATTGAGCTGTCTATATGCAACTGTGCAATCTACTCTCAGAACTTACTCAGAATTAGCAAGATTCTCACGATGCTTTTCTCACCCCGCGCCTTAGTATCTGCGGCCGTCGCGCTGTCAGCTCTCTGGTAAGCCATGTCTCACTCCCTCTATCCCAGCGCAGGGTTAACAAGATCGCGCAGCAATGTAGCGATTGCGATTCCGCAAGGAGGACCAATCTCATCAGTCGCTACCTCGACGATCCCAGGTCACTGCTCCACGACAATTGACGACTTCGAGCACACTACGGCCTGGGTCAAGACCCATGAATGTTATACTTACACTCGGACGGTTCAGTCATGTAAGTTTCCTCCATAACATCGAAGTTCAGCCAGCATTGGATCGAATTGCTGACATGACATAGCTACTTGCCCAACCCTTTCATGCCCAGCAAGACCGACTGATGTCGTCTGTCCGGAGATTATTAGGGTCTCGAGCGTGACGGTTCCATGCTCCACGGACTGTTGCCCGACGACTTCTACATCCTATGTAGCGACTGGAGCTTGCCCGACATGTGCTGCTTGCCCCATCCCGACCCAATGGATCACCTACACGACTGGATGCCCCGGTACGCCTACTATTACGTCGGCAACAATCGAGACACCGCCATGGAACACGCCGGGTAGCCTCTCACAATAAGGTAGATGAAGATTTCGGGCAATTGGAACTTAGAAAAGGGACTTGTAGTTTTGCAGCTTTGAATCCAGCTCTAATTCTCATCTATGGACCGAGTGATTTGCTGAAGTCTTACATCTATTTAAATTTGGTGATGTGACGATCTATCGTACTGGTGCATTCTTCAAGCTCTTTACTGTGCACACGCCTCCACTAGCTGTGACGAGCTTTCCAACTGTTTCCTTACCCGCCTCCTTGACTAGGCGGCCATCAAATACAACTTCCAAGTTGTCGGTCGTAGCGAAGCCCGCAGAGAATGTCTCCCAGACCTTCTTCTTGGGGTTGAGGATGCCCTCGGGCTCACCGTCGAAGCCCTCAAAGCGCACGCGCTCGCCAACCTTGGCGTCGGCGGGAGGGTCGACAAGTTCAAAAGGACCCTTGTGGTCGTCGACTTCGCCCTCCTTCAGTCTCGGCGACGCGCAGAGAACTAGACCTGACGACTTGATTCCTCGCATCTTGACAGGCTTCAAGTTGGCGCAAAGGACTACCCTACGGTTCTGCATCTCCTCCAGTGGCACCACGCCGTTCAAGCCGGAACACACAGTTCGGCAAATCTGACCCTCGTACTCGACCGTGTCTTCGTAGCCAGGCTCGTCACCCATTGCAATCGTAGAAACGTAGAGACTGTCGGCTTCTGGGTGCTTGATGGCCTTGAGAATGTGGCCGACTCTCATCTCGATTAGATTAGGCGAGGCTTGTTTAGGAGCAGCCGGGGCCTTCTGGGGTTTGGGAGCCTTCTCCTTCTTCTCCTTCTTGGGCTTTTCGGTGGTGGCGCCAATCGCGGCTGCGGCCTTGTTGGTTGCCTCGACGGCCGCATCCTTTACTGCTTCGGCGGCAGCCTTCGTTCGGTCAACAAGTGTAGTAGTAATACCACCCTCGCCACCTGCGGCGGCGGCGGCAGCCGCAGCAGCCTTCTCTTTCTTTAGGCGTTCCTTCTCCGCCTTAGCGTCGGTGGGAGGCTTGACGTAGAGAATCTCGTCCTGGTCGACCTTGATCTTATCGGCATCGCTAACGTTCAAACCGAAGAGACCCGAGTTCTGGACAAAGTCGAGGTGTCGGAGGATGTGAGGGTGGCCGTGCTCGCCCGTTCGCTGCTCGGGGGTCCATGACTTGACGGTAGGGGCCAGAGACTCGTAGATAGCAACATCGGCCTTGGAAGGCTTCGAGCCGAGGAGGGTGGTTCGCGAGGTCAGGTGAGAATTGAGCTTATCGAGGATCGATGTGTCAGAAGGTGAGTTCTTGAGTCGTTCGGATGTGGTGATCCATTGTTGGACCTCGGTCTCCTCAGTGGGAGTGAGCTTCTGCAATTCCAGGGCGGCCATGGTGAAGGTTCGGAAAGATATGCCTCGTGAAAGAGGGCGGAAAACACGAAGGAGTGACAGCTTGATAGCCCGTAATCCAACTGCGACTTAAGAGAGTCGCAGAAAAGAGCAGTTTGTAAAGAGTGGTTGGTTTAGGCGTTAATCAATGAGGGGCTCTAAATTTTTCGAAGATTGAAATCCCAATTGCCCCTCCATTGAATTGACTCATTTGTTCAAGTGGGATGTCGATATTGTAATCTTCTCGGTAGTTGAATTAACAGGTTAATCGCATGGAACGTTTCGGAGCTAGGTCGGGCCGCGCTCCACTTGACTCGAGGGTCCGGGGTGCACGGTGCAACCTCCCGAGCTCTCCCAAGCTTGCAGAAGTGCAGCCTAGTAAACGTCAATCGCGACTTTCCTCACTTTCAGCTCCGCCGAGCTGTGTTGAAGCCCCATCAGAAACAGCCAAACATTCTACGACCATCGAGTACTACTACACATCACAACCATTCAAGATGGGCGCCTTGAAGTATAGCGCTGGAGGTCTTACCTCTTTTTTGACCGTCGTTGGACTTTGTACGTCAAGTGGTTGGATAGGAGGCCACAAGTCAGTTGCTAACCATATATAGATATGCTCTTTACCGGTAGTGGAGAATCCTTTAATGTTCGTCCCGACATATCTACATATCTCGCGAATAAATCGATCCAATTCTAACGACTATCTAGGTTGGAGCTTTCCTCGAGTCGGTATCGCCGTACGTCTGGGCGGACCTCGGCATTGGACTTTGCATCGGGTTGTCAGTTGTTGGCGCCGCATGGTACGACAGACCTCTAGCTCAGCTATTTATCTTCCTCGAACACGGCGCAATTGACAAGTAATTAGGGGTATCTTTATTACCGGCTCGTCCATCCTCGGTGGTGGTGTCAAGGCACCGCGAATCCGAACCAAGAATCTGATTTCCATCATCTTCTGCGAAGTCGTCGCCATCTACGGTGTTATCATGTCCATCGTATTCTCCTCCAAGGTTACCTACGCAAATGCATATGAAACTTTCGACGCGAACAGCTACTACACCGGGTTTGCCTTGTTCTGGGCTGGGTTGACTGTGGGAGGATGTAACCTAGTTTGCGGTGTTGCTGTTGGTATCAACGGCAGTGGTGCCGCTCTAGCAGATGCTGCGGATCCTTCTCTGTATGACCGAGTCTTATTACTTGTTGGCTATGTGCTTCGCTAACAAAGCTATCAGTTTTGTCAAAATCCTTGTCATCGAAATCTTCAGTTCCGTCCTAGGTCTTTTCGGCTTGATTGTCGGTCTCCTCGTATCGGGCAAAGCGGACGACTTCGGCATTCTTTCAGGTCATTGAGCTGTGTATTGATGGAATACTGTGTAAGAAAAGATGCATTCACAATCCATCAAGGATTGTTGGCGTTCGGAAAGACGGCTTCAAATTGGGGAAATTCACGGTTTGTCCGATTGTGTGAACTACTGTATGTACTAATATGGCGGAACCGGGCATGGTCACAGTTCATCAGGGGCTGCTGGATAGACACCTCCCAAACGATAATCCGCAAAGGTCGGGATGTTGAGCAGATGGAGTCGGCATCCGCATCTTCCCAAGTGATAGCAGTACGTGCCAGAAACTTAATCTAGCTACCTATTTTGCTAGTGAATATAGACCTTCAGAGCGCTTCATGTATATTGGGCATCCAAATATCTCCAGCACGAGGGTTTTCCGGTTTTACAAAATTTGACCCAATCTCTTACACAGAAAATCAACGGTTTTCTCTGGAAGCAGCGTGTCAATACTCATTACCTCTCCTGGTAGACCGTTGTAAGAGGATGACGGTAGTACAAGGCAAAGTAATGCATGATTCTCTGTGGGCCTTAACAGCGCGTGAATGACTGCTTTGGGCTGTAGACGGTAGGGCTTACGCCTTCGGCAACCTAGGAGTCATGTGTATGAATAAGGGGCTCCGCAACGTGTCTCTGCTCAGCCTCAATAAACTTTCGAGGTCGACTTCGCTGTGTAAGTACCTCATCTCCAAAAACGAATAGGCTATCACAGTGTCTAAATATTTCGTCCATGTCCTCGAGTGTTCGATGAGAGGTTTCCGGGTAAAATAGGAAGATGATGGGTAGGAATGACCAACAGAATCCCGCGAATACTATTTGGCACATAAAGTCAGTTTGTGGCGACATGTAACATAGAGATAGGAGTTCTTACGAAGGTAGAATCCCCATCCCATACTGTCCAACCCGAGCTTTGTGAACTGTACTACAACGAATCCGCTAATCCAGTTCGTTGCAGTGGCGGCGGCAGCTCCTCTAGTACGCCACGCGAGGCTATTGATCTCAGAATTATAGACCCAAGGGACCTTCGCGAAACTAGTGCCATAACAGAAGTAGTAAACGAAGAACATGGCAACTGTGACTTTTCCGAGAATTGCCTTCTGCTCTAGGTGTAATCTCGCCTCTTTCAAAGTGATTGCGGCAATGAGGTAACAAGAACCCATAGCAATGGAGCCGTACATCATGAGCCTGCAAGTTCGTAAGCAAATCTGCCTATTTGAAACCTACCTCCTATGTAAGTAAATAATTATGACATAGTCATACTTGCGTCTCCCGACTAGATCAACTAAGATTAGGCAAACAAAAGCCGCTCCCAAGTAAAGGCTTGCATTCGCCCCGGCTAACAACCTTGCATATGAGCTAGGTACTCCGACCGACTCAATCAGGAGAGTGGGAAGGTAATAGCCAAGCGCATTGACGCCGCTGAACTGTTGCATCAGCTGTGTACCGCAACTTCGTGATGTCAGCATTATATCGGTTAGTATATTGATGCCTATGAGTCAACTTGCCTCAACATAAGGCGACGGGCATTCTGTAACGGGTTTCTACAAAACAAGGCGTCCGTGGTAGACGCACGAGCAGCTAGCTCCTTCTCGAGAGCTTTCTGGATCGATCTAAGATCATCGTTCAAGTCCTTATTGTTAAGGTCATATGCCGTTCCTCGAATTCGAGCAAGCATTGCTCGAGCCTCCGGTAGTCTTCCCCGTAGTAGAAGCCATCGTGGTGATTCAGCTGTAAGCGGTAAGAACGCCACTACAATAAGCGGGAAAACGAGTTGGAAGCCTAGAGGGAATCGCCACTGGAACGGTCCATTGTTGTCAAAAAGGGCGTAGTTCATCCAGTTTGCTATGCAGAATCCCACAGTGTTGCACAGAGAACCCAATACGACAAGCTTGCCTCTAATATGAGACGGCGAGGCTTCTGCCATAAACACGGGGCAAGTCGAGGACAGGATACCCACTAGAAAGGGGTCAGTAGGTACGACTGGTTGGGTATCCAGGGTTGTATCCGACAGTGTAGGATTTCAGGGGCATTTCCGAAGAAAATGAACAATCCCCGGAGTGAGAAGTTCGAGAGCATAGACCATTAGCTTCTAGGGGTCAACATACTTCCAAATCCATTCAAGACACGGCCGACAATCATCTGAGGTAGATGGTAAGCTGCAATCTGCAAGACGACCCCAATGACATTGACAACGAGCCCAACGTAAATAGACTTCTTCCGCCCCAAGCTATCACCGAGTAAGAATGATGCAAGGCAGCCGAAGAAAGCACCGAGCTTATGCAACCGTCAGCATCCGCGATTGGCAATGTCGAGCATCATGACCCACAGAGAAACAGCTGGACGTAATGCCCGAGATAGCTGGAACCTTTGTTTCTGGGAATATCGCGAGAAAATCAGCCGATATAAGAGCACCGGCAAAGATTCCCTGGCATTGGGCGTGAGCTAATCGTCAACCAAGGAGGGTGGTGAGTGGTTCACGAACCTGGTCGTAGCCAAAGTGCGCCATGGAGACTACAAGAAGTCACTCGCCATATCCACAACGTGGTGGTGAGGGGGGGTGTACCAGAGTTAGTCAAACTCAAGCAGATGAGCTGCCATTTTCCGCTTGGTGAAGGGAAATAAACCATGTTATTGGGTTGAGTCAGGGGGGTTAGCGTAAGGCCAACCTTAGTTGATGTCCGATAGTAGAAAGGGGGGAAATCACTGCCGGCGTCTGACCAAATAGAGATAAGTAACAACGGATCTTATGTTCGCCAATATACCTCAAAGTCGTGTCTTCCCGGTTTCCTGCTGGTTGACGTTGCTCCCAGACCCCAAGTCTTTCTGGGAGGACCATCGACGATCAACTTATATAGCATCTTGGTCCACTAATGAGACGATCTTATGCCGGTAATAGATGGCTGGCACTGTTTCTTCCGGGCCAGATGAATAGAATACCTCCTCAGCTCACACATGTGACCAACATCATGAAGCCAATCCTCCCATGAGAATTTACCACGCCTATACCCAACCCTGGTCAGAGAACCTGACACTGAGCGGCTTTTCCGACGTCTTGACAATGAACCTCCAGCCGGTCCGGTCCAATATTTCTTCTTTTATCATTTAATGTATACCATGGTAACGTGTCTTCCATGGTGCCACCCTGTTGTCCGAATTCAGGGGTTTAGTCCAAGCTGGCGTTCATACGGTCCAGCAACCCTAAAGGACTGGGTTCAAAATCTAATGCCGTTTCTAATATTCGAAATTTTGGAATCACGGCATTATCCGTAGGAATAAGGGTTAGGCAGCCCAAAAATGACTTCGCCAGACATTGCCAGAATGACCTAGAATAAGCTGGTTACCAAAGCCTCCAATATAGTGCTAGACCGGTCCTCAGCTGAGAACATGAATGAAATAGAGTCGGAGCAATTGGGAATCAATGGAAAAATCTTAGCCAGATGGAAGGGGTCCGATTTGTCAATATAGTCCAGATCAACACTAGGCGTTGATTTTGGGTAGTTTTTGGTGCCAAGGACGATGGCATAGGTGATACTTCACGGAATTTCTTTTAGCCAGGTTAGAAGATCGCAATTTTGACTCTAGTAGCTGGTTCCACGGGGTTTCTATAAAATAAAAAGACGACACTTGAGATAGTCGGGAGCGGGCATTGGGATTCAAATATCTAGCAGCTGTGTCGTCGCCAACTCGTTGTGACTCAGGCATTATCTGGTATCTAGCGTCATCCCGTAGAAGCCCCATCGCGATCTCACGGCATCGTCGGATGTCGAAATAGCGAAGTTCGCTTCCTCGTCCGAGATCCGTTAAGCATACCTATATGCGATCAACCCGAGTCATGACGTCCCGATTCACGGCGACAGCGATCCCGAGTGATGCCGGGTCTACGGCAATTGGTTGCGCAATACAAGGGCGTCAAATATTGCTGGAAGGATTTTGTGACCAGGGGTTTGGGTTTCGGGGTTTGTGACTAGGAGGACCGACGGCGTTTCGACGTTACCTATACCAAGACATTCCGCATATTGGAGTAGGTAACACGAACTGTACCCATGTCATATTGGACTGCTTGAATGTATCAACCCCGCTAAAATTCAGCAATTCCTTTTACGGCGTCAACTCTCTTTTACCCCCGGAAGCTTCTCGACGTTCCGTGCTAGCTCAGCCCTAAACAAGTCTTTAAAAATTGAGCACTGACGTATGAGGGTAGTTAATAGAACCAAGTAGGTAATCATTTGCGATCCGTTTATACTGCATGTGGACACATGATTACGGTGTCCATACGGGGGGTTTCTTTACATCCCATATTTGTCACGTCGACGCCATCCAGAACATGGAGGTACCCACATATAGGGAATTCAATGGGACGTCGTCTTGCGCTCAAGGCTGCCGTCATGTATGTCAGAATCCCCATGAACCAATCGAGAAGCACAGGTCTAACCAGAAATATCAAGGCAATCGCTTTCAAATGCAGAAGAGCTACTTATCTGACAAAATCTCTTAACCGAAGTTAATTCACCACCGAACATGATCCCCGTCTATGTATACACCCCGGCGAGCACCCCTGGATTCGTCATAATAAAAAAATGCAGAAAATGCATAGTTGGCAGATCACTTGATATATATATATATATTCTCACGTTGTAAACTCGGGGTAGAGTGTACTTGAAAGGACGACATCATCCAGGTACTTTTGACCTTTTGGATTTCCCCATTGCCCCGCTATTACCCGCCCCCTCGATGGAGCTGAAATATACCTGGTATCTTGGTACTCTTTACTCTTCGTGTACGAGACACTCTCCATTACCCAGCATACCAAACACTAAGAATAACTCTAGGTGGTGTCCTCCGTCCTATTAAGCCTTACCTCATGTTCTAACAGTAACCTCTCATCTCTCATAATATTAACGTATTTATAATACAGCCGAACCAATGTTGATGACGTACGGATCGAGTAAGCTTGTTAGCTTTGTCTCGGTATGAGTCCTCCTGGTTGATATATTTCCCCCTTTTGATACACCAATAATATTGACTTATGTAACCAAGGTGGTCTTCGGATCTCCCCTTGCAGCTCAGCATATATTAGTCACAAGTGGAAGACCAAGGTAAGTTATAGCTGCAGTGGATAGTGTTCCATTTGCCCCATAAGGGAGCTTGTTCCCTTTTTCTAAACCGTCTTAAGTGATTGGGCGAGCGTCTTCCTGCGTGACAACTATAATACGGCTGCAACACCTGCGTACATGCCTGAAATACTTTAATGTTCCATGCTTCATATCTTTGGGAGTCTTCTTGTTGGCTAGGATCAGCGACCAGTTTATCAGTACGAATTGCTCCGGTATTAGCCCGTGTGGCGTGGCGGTCAGAAAGAGTTCGCTGCTACTTAAGTAGCTATAAAGAAGTTAAAAAGTAGCATTGTGGCATTAACTATCTAATATCCAGTTGTCAACCCTTGGTAAGACCAAGGATCTTATACCACGTTCCCTACTATTGGATCAACTACATTAGATGCGAACGTGGTAAGCTTTCCAGGCCCAGGGTAATTCAACGGAAGCAGCCGCACTTACGCGCTCGACTATTTGGTATTATTACCCTAGTTATTGCTTACCCTCGCCTTGAACGATAACAGTTAAGTCAGGGGGACATTCGTCTTAGCCAGTTCCTCGGGTTCGCCACATGAATTACACAAGGAAACGTATGATTGCCATTTTCTCCCCGAGGATGTGATAGACTGACTATGTACTTACTGAGAAACAGGCGCACTTCTTGCTTGCGATTTCTGCAGGTACTTCACTCCCTCCGAACTAATTCGAACTCGTTGCAACCTAACATATAGTACCTAGGCATCGTAAACGAAGATGCGATGGGAAGAAGCCATGTTCCACCTGCAGGGATTCAAATGCCGACTGTGTATACAAGGAACTTCCATTTGATAGGTGCTCTTCACTCGAACTTTTCTGTAGTTTAAAACGGCTCTCTTGCTAACGTAGGACTGTAGGGTCGAAGACGCAAGCCCGAATGCTGTCATCGACCGACTTGCACGCATAGAATCTCTACTCGAGCACCAAAGCCAGCAGATTAACCAGCTAAGCACCCGGTCTAGCCCCATTTCATATCCCGCGAGTCAGGCCGACTACTTTTCCCCGTTCCAACAGCAACCGGAGTTCTTGCCATCAACATCTGCCGGAATAGACCCCCATCTCGATTCGCCACAGTTTCTGATACCGAAGAATCATGCTACTCTACCCAGCACGCTCCTTTCGTTACCAATGGTGCGTGATCTCCTTGCAGAGTACCCAAGGGATTACTTCTTTGAGATCGAGGAGAAATTACCGCTACCCGGACTCCTAGGAAAACTCTATGACAGTCCTTTAGTTTGGCCATCCCTTGATATCAATACTCTAGATGCGTTATTCGAGAATTATTTCCAGAATGTTCATCCCCACCACCCACTCTTTACACCGAGCATGTTTAAGTCATGGCAGGCTCAACTTATTCAAGAAAAAGATATGGAGGATATTGGAACTTCGATATGCTTTTGCGTCTATGCTTTAGGCACCATCTGTTCAGACAATGGGGGAGACCAGGAGAGCGATGAAGCACTCGGACTTCACTTCTTCCAACCGGCATTGCGAATTATGCTACATAAACTATTATGGGAGTTTCGACCAAGCATAAGCCTTTGTCAGGCCTTATTACTCGCTGCTTCTTATTTCGCCCATCTAGGAAGACCCCTTCATAGTTGGAAGATGGCACAATTTGCATCGCGGATATTTCTCGGTCTTCTTGAAAGGTAATGAAAGCACTTAGATTATGGATGATCTATGCTAACCAATTAAAGCCGAAACCCCAGCTTATCAAGTGCAGAATTCGAGGAGGTTGAGTTAAGAACATTTTGGCAATGCTTTACAGTTGAATGGTAGGATAATCCAATAATAGCCGTGGATGGGATCGAGCTTTGGATACTAAATTCGCTTCTCTAGTGATCGAATCGCCGAACTCGATGTCCCTCGAAGTGGAATCGAGCCCCTAGGCGACAGAATGCGGCTCCCACATAGCACAGACCCTGCTGACAATGAGAATACCATTTATTTTATCGCCGAGCATGCTATCCGTCGACTCCTGAACCGTATACACAACTCCCTTTACGGTCCTGATGTCGTACAAACGAGCCCCAACCCAGTGTTGCCTACGGGTCCTAACCAGGCTTGGCAGAGTCTTGGTCTCCAGAAGCTCCTGGCTCTTAGTGCCGAACTCAATAGACAATTAGAAGAATGGTACTTTTCTATACCGGATTACTTGCGGCCCGTAAAGGGGACTTTACCACTACCAAATGATAGGGCCCGGGTCCTTAGGCTTCGGTACTACGCCGCAAGACATATTATTCATCGACCGTTCTTGCTTCAAATGGTTTCCCGGCAGCTTGAGGGTCAATCCCCATCAAGCTCTTCCATTCTGAGCCCTGATCCTTACAGCGAGTCGCCTGTCGTCCTAGAAAGGTGCGAGACCTGCATCGACTCCTGCGTCACTTACCTCTATAACGCAGTAGATATGATAGACAAACGCTCTCCATATCTGTGGACATTTTCACAGAGCTGTATGGCCTGCCTGATCATGTTATGGATGGCCGATAACACGCCGGCGTTACATCACTACGTTCCCCATATGCAATCAATACAGAGCATGGTACTCGCCAGGCTGGGGAAATGGGCTATCAAAGACTCTACCTTCGCCGCGGAGGTACATATTATAGAACAGCTTACTTTCTCTGATTCCATGGAAGCTTGAGAAGGATGCCCTCGGAGACCACGTTCAACCCTCAAACCCCTGAGATGGCTGGAGTACTACAGACAAGCTCAAGCCCCCTCTTCAGAAGCAGAAGTCAAACCCCAACAAAACATTAAATCCCGACTCCGGTAGAGGGCGCAATAGGAATTTTGATACACGGTACCGCCCGAGCAGGACTTAGCGGTGAGCTTGCGCGACATAAAAATGCATATTAGAGCTTAGATAAATACATTCCTTTTTCTTCTCATTGGTCGAATCAAGATGTAGTTACCGATGCACCAGGCAACGCGTGAACCCCTAGTAGCCTATGTAGTATTGCTTGCGTTTCTGCTTACCATATGCATGGAAGTTAGCAAGAATATTCCCTGCCAGGTAGCCTTACTTGTCATGTAGGTTAGCTGATTCGGCAATTGTCAGCAAGCCACCAAAAATCTTCCATAGCTCCAGAGTCAGAAGTCTCCTACTAATCGGAATGACATCATCCCCGCTCGCCCGATCGCTACCTTACCATAGCCCTGGGACCGAGCTAAACACTCGCTTATGTAATTATGTAATGCAGCTAGTAGATCGAATTCCAACGACGGGATTGATAATGCTATCTCCGAATCTACGCCGACTCCGAAACAAATACCCCTATTAATAACGGAGGGATTCGGGATCGGCCGGAAGCCTCTCAAAACTCCCTTATGCGATTTCGCAACGTAAGTAGTATTTCGATATGAAACTTTTACTCCTAACCTTCGAAACCGGGCCACCCATCATAAGCCCCAGAATGACGGATTTCAATCCGATATCGCCTGAACCGGTCACGAACCGGGAAATGGCAATACGTGACCTCGCTGTTGATTCAACAAACGCGAGCTGCCGAAGGCCCTCGCAATTGCAACGGCGTATGGGACCGGCGAATTCGGCGTTTCCGGCCGCTCTAGATGGATCGCAACCTTAATGAAGGCCTCAACCAATGTGCCATTTTCTACACAAAATGCAACTCGGAGATGCAGTCAAGTGTTCTCGTGCCTCCCTTCGTCTACACCGCCTGATGAGGAGTCATTCTCTACGTTGTACACGTCCTCGCTTCAGCATGCCCAAGCTCCCTAGGCAGCACCGGCAACGACGGCCTGCTGACGACTTCGCCATCTTCCCCCACACGGAGGGAGAAGGGGGGGTGGCAGGTGCCCGGCCGTCTTCTGACCCATCTCAGCCCTAAACTGAAAGTTTCTTGCCACAGCCTGCTGACCGCGTCTATTAGCCTTGTCTTAAATTCTCACAATATGCATCAGAAATGTTGGGACCGGCGCATGTAGGTAATCACTTAATATCGAAGTCAAGTTCATACACTGGATGGGACGCGACGACAACATATTGCCACTCGAATCTTGACTCCCCATTAACCGAGTTTGCCGGATTGAGCAGGTCTCACCGCCATACATTCTTCGAAAGCTGACCTGTCTCCCGCCTCTCAAGTCTAGAATATCAAATGTGTAGGTACCTATCTTATATGGGCACCCACAGGTGTTCCCATATCACATCGAGTTACTGATTCCACCAACTGCAGGCTATATGGGGGAGGCGCAGTCAATCACTGTAAGGCTGCATTGATGTCACATTGTGAGTTAATTAAGGGAGATAAATCAGCCTGGACATATTACCTATTACGACATATGGGCAAAGCTAGGACTATTTGACAAATAACTCAGTAATCTTATGATATATTTCTAACTCTATAGCCTCCTCTAAGAAAAGAACCCAGACTCTGTTCACCGGCAAGGTGGCGGGGCTGAGCATTAGATTATGGGTTTATACCTGCTTTCTCCACGTTCTACTCATTAAGGGGCAACCAAGGCAGCAACGGCGATGATGAACGCAAATATTGAAGGGCGGCGGCGAAATCTCGCGGTAGACGAATCAGCGCCACGAAACGACGCTTCGGCACGTTCTAGATCCACCAGAAGGACGTGAACGGTAACGCCCCTGGGGACGCCTCTATGACTTGCAAGTTCGGGCCGATATCCAAGGCTCTTCTCGAAGCATATATCCACGGCGTTCATACCGAAAGGCCTGTGAGGCCCTATTAGTAGAAGCGTCTTGAATGGAATTAACTACATATTGTAGTGAAAGACGCGACTTACCCCAAAAGGACGTACAGGAATAGCTTCTCTTGGGTTCTCTTTAGCGACTATGAGCTGCTCTAAAGAGTAAGTGTACCTACTACAGATCCGCGTCGGTTAGAATCTTGTTCATACTGTGAAGGCATATCCAGTTCGCTCCGGCCGTCCCCCTTTGACTAACCTATAGTCGTCGCCTGTGACATCACGTAGCGTTGGGCGTAGATCACTGTGACTGATCGGTAAGAGCTTATTGAGGACTCAATGTGGCAGTAAGTTTCGGTCCTTGAGAACTTCCCCCCCTCCGCGGGCAGCAAGGGCTATGACGCATGGGAGGGACCCCATGTCGATAGGAGACATAAGAATATGTATACGGTCAACTTACTTTAGAGTTGGAAACAAGTGTTAAATCCATCTATATTAGAAAGCATCCTGGTCTCTTCCCTAATACCTTCCTCTACTCCTAATGAATCGCCCACTCGACAGACGTAGCTTATATGGACAATGGTCGAACCAGACGTGCGTAGCCACAAGTTTCAATTGGAATATGCAAGTCATCACTTTGTCATAGTTTCTCATTCATATCCAAGCCTGGGCTCTCTGCGATCTAGTGATTCTGAAAGGTTGCTCGTGGTATGTGCTTGGTAGTATGTGTAATATGCCGACCACATTCAATTATAGCAATTATTTCTTCAAGTGACTTTGATTTCATGGTGACAACGTTGAAATTCTCGCTTCTGCTAATTGAAATCTATTAGAACTTGATTTCAACTCATAGATGCTAGGATAAGAGAGTGAATGAGAGCATCGCCCAAGGGGCGATCTTCAAGCTACTGCAAACTTTGCCCATCTAGTCTCTACCTCAGCCGTAAGTCTACATGAACTATCAAGCCCTAGCAACCTTGGTTAGGCGCATAGACTAATCGAAGAGACGTTCAAAATCGGCACCAATAACATGCTGCTTCGCTTGGTCCTCTTTGCCAATATTAGACAAGCTCTGATGCTTTGTAGTCTTAGCTTACTCAGTGATAAGGAGAACTTGACCTCTGGATTTTGTAGGTTCTGTAGGATAACTGTTAGGATAACTGTTAGGATCAATAGAAGAAATCCTCAACGAGAGTGCTAATGCAAAGGTATTCTAATAATATCACGCCCTAGATACCAGTACCCGACCTGATTCAGTGGCACTGGATCCCTTCTTTGGTATACCACCACGTCTTGGAATGTGAGATTAATGATATAGCTGCAAGTACTGGCTGGGGAAAATCGCGAGTATAAGAAACACTCGGTTAGGGTTATTGGTTAGATATATATTATATAGTAAGGTAGAAAGACTGTGGATTCCGGCTGTGCCGTAGAAATGGTTGGATGTTGGAAGGAGATAATGTTTCGAGCAAGAAAAGCTGAGCCGCCGGGTGCAGTTCCAATTCCGCTCTTATGATCTACTCGGTCGAATTCCAAGTATAACTCGAATAGGATGGAAGGAAGTAGATGTGACGTTGGTGACTTACATAAGTGCATATTGAGGTTACCAGCAACTGCAGCGGTCTTCATAGACATCACTTTTTGAAAGAGCGAATTGAATGGTTAAATAGATGGTGTGCATAGCTCCGAGGTGAAACTCCCGTGACAGGGATGTGACTACTACATCTAGCCAATCGTATGTGAGGAACACTTCAAAATCGGAAGTGTTCCTGACGATCTCCTTATGTAATTCCCCGCTCTGTATTTTTTCGGGAAAGGTACACTCGGTACTGCTCTAGCTAGCTTTAGCGCGCCTCCTTGACGATTTCGTTCTGCTTCAGTGTCGAGCCCCTCACCTGTTTCTCTTCCTTTTGCTCTCCTTCCACTTTCTATTTGAAGGGAGGGTCACCAGAAGTCAGCCACTCAATTCACGAGGTACAGTGCCAGAGTGCTAAGCCTGCCGAGAAGCTTGGCGATCATCGGTTTATCCAAAACATGTGACACCTACTGGCTCTCCATGAATTGCTTATTATTAGCCCAGCGTTTTGAAGCCGACCACCTGGTAGAGCGGCAACTATTCACGAGTCCTCGTCCTATGATCGCGTTCGAAAGAAGGTTGTGTTACTAAGTCCAAAAAGGGCCAAGCGGTTTCTAAACGTCAGAGTGAATTTGCGATAGGCCACTCCTTGGATAGGAGGTCATGAGAGGACTATCTTAGCTAGCTCCCCGAATTTGATCTTGTTTGGCGATCCGAACTATCCCTGTAACGATCATTTATGCGCCCGCGCCTAATCACTTGCCCTGCGCCTACCAGGTCTTTCCAAGTCAAGATGCACGACATGGGTCAAAGTTGGATAGGTAAGTTATCCTAGCTTAGGATCGCACTTGGTGATACACATTTAAATAACGAAGGGTGATCGCCCTGAATAATTGCCTTGACGACTAAGGAGGGCGACACACCGAACGACACTCTTTCCCTGGTATATATCTGGTAGTACGCTTGCTATTCGCCCTGCGCTTCCCTTTTTGGACCCTTTCTTTCGTTTTTCGACTTCCATCCTGAGGTCGCGGGCCTGGTCGTTTGACACCTTTCCATTAAACATTACATTCGTTTTGTCATTCATTACAGCTCCGACGAGCCTACACTCACTACCTTCATTCTCACCATAGTCTGTCTTTGACGCCCTGCAAAACAGCTTTAAGTTCTGCATTTTAACACTTCATCTAACCTAAGACCTAAATACCCCGAAAAAAATCATCAACATGCTATTCCGTGCAGTATCCACAATTGCCGTTTTGGCCCTTGCCGGCCAGGCTGCTGGCGAACCCTTACGCCAGCCATATCAGTTGAAGTTCGCCCGCATGTCACCGAGAGAAATCTTTGGTCTCGACCGCCGCTCGGACGGAGGTTATTCTCCTGAGCAGCAATTCTGCGATTCTGGGAAAACTTGTGCCGATGCATGTGGTAAAGGATTCGAACAATGTGCTTCCAATGATGGGGTTGTCCACTGCTTCAATAAAGCTGCCAAGCAGACCTGCTGCCCTGGCAAAACTGGAGGTGGGATACAAGACGAGCAATAGATAAAGGTGGAGCTTCACTGACCCGCTTATAGATTCATGCGACAATGGTTATTTTTGCACAGCCGATGAAAAGGGTGCGACTTGGTGCTGTCCTGACAGCATGACCTTGAAGGAGTGCGCTGCAGCTTATAGCCTTCCTGGATCCCTTACAGCGGCGACACCTTCAGCAACTTCAACAACCAAGTCGCCATCATCAACTCATACTTCCGTGACCCAAAGTGCTACAGCTAAGATCGTCGAAAGCGCTACCACTTCAGGGGACTACGGATCTCAGACCACGGAAGCCCCAATCACTCCCACAGGTGGCATTGCTACTACACCCACAACCGCCTCTACAACATCATCTTCTTCACCGACAGCCCCAGCAAACGGTCTTGTCGAGGCGGGAAGCAATAACATTCATGCCTCTATGAGTGGCGTGATGCTCTTCGCTGCAGCCGCCTTCGCTGTCCTTCTCTGAATCATCTCGTGATAGAGAGATAGAGATGTTTATCAGCTACGGGTGCGCGATATGATGATGGGACGAGCTACGACGACCGAATCCTTCTTCCTTTTTCGCTGGATCTTAGTTCCTACTGGATTGCCCTGGTTATTTTTTTACTACATTGTTGATACCCTATGATAAATCATAAATTTTGGTTCGGACCCTTGAAGTCGGTTGTTAGAACGGGTTTAGCTCACCGAGCTATTGGGTTCGAGGAGTTGGTTGTTTTCTCATTGTCCATTGTTGATCAATTGCATGGCATAAATATGGGGCTCGGGAAGTCATTTTGAGGTTGTGTCCTCCAGCCGCGTGGACGGTGATTAAGTACATACATAGAAGGAGGCTGGATTGCTTGGTTGGCGACTCTAATACTGTAGACCTATACCCATAGAGGCGTCTTAACTTACCTGTTACCTAAGAATTCTAAGATAATATTCTGTTCCTAAGGGGCCCTAGAAAAATGATTATGAATTTTCAGTTGGTATGTTGATCATCCTAATACGTGGTATGTATTACATGGCGCGGATTGCACTGTGATCTAGTATGAATATATCTCTTTAAAAATTTATTCATCAATAAAAGGGGAAAGATAGAAGTCACGATGTCAAACTAATCCTCTCACAATAGATCCTCCTGAAAATTAGGTATATGGATGCAAATATGTTCATACTTTTCTCTACAATGGGAACCTTATGGACGAGGCATACACAGAAAACTCAATTCAAACAACTCGATAGATGGAGAGAGTGAAAATAAACCACTTAAAGAAAAAGAGTCCGATATGAAGGAATCTACATATGCTGCCAAGTGGCTTAGGGTGACGGGATGACACCGGTGATGTCCACTCATTTCAATTTAGTAACGTCTTAGCTGATTAAGATTAGGGACCAAAGACTCGCCTCAATCTTCAAGGAATGTTTAATTGAGTTCTTTCAGCTCATTAGACTAGGCATATTATTCTACCACGGAGGAGCTGATAAAGGAAGAGAAGACGACTAGAGGATGTTGGGGGAAAAGCTGGGTGGAATCACTGTCCCATTGGAGCGGAGAGAATGTGGTGAAAATCAGGGCTTCTATAGCTCGGCTAGCCAAGCTCCAAGTTCATTTCTCAGCGAGCCTGACTGCCTGTATTTATTTGGTACGCAGTCTATGTACAAAGCGGTCTATGAGAATCCATGGCCACCACTAAGCTGTGGCCTGCAACAAGGTATTTTTAGAAACGGTGCGAAAGCAAAACAGCATTTAAATCCCACCGTCATCATCTGCGTCGTCAGCCTCCTCGCCGTCCTGGACAGGTAGGATCCCATCTGTCGGTTCGCCCTCGACAGGCTGACCGCTCTCATACGTGATGCGTCGCCAGCCGCATGGTTCCGAGCCATCCTTGATCCACTCCACGGTCGGGAAATAGTGTTCGTTCTTCTTCATCGTGACGACCCACGGCTGGTTATCGAACGTCATGGCCTTCAATCGGAAATCTGATGTTGCGTTAGTTAATCTCTACACGACTAGACAAATTAAGAAACAGAAAAGAGGCTTACAAGTGTTATCCGGGATCTTAGCCACGTATTCTAGGAAAGTCTTAAGATCCGGAGTGGGCTTGCCGTTGACATGGGTGATGAAGTTGGTTGGCGCGAGTCCATATTGGTACGCTGGTGAACCTCTACTTCTGGCGGAAACGTACACTTCGCTAGGAAGCTTGCTGATCTGTTGTCTAACAGCAAGATGGGGAACGTGAAGCACAGCTCCACAGAATGAAATAGCGTGGTTGGTTTCTACATTGTCTGCCGGTGACGTTGGGACTTGAAGATGCATCTCTTGGCTTTCTCGAACAATAATTGCATCGAGGACTTCGTGCGAGTACATGACATCGAGCTCTGACACACGCGTAATGATCTTGTCGTTCAGGGTCAGGATGATATCGCCCTCCAGTAGGACAGTAGGGCGGTCATCGCGTTCAAAGGTGCACTTAGAGACCATAAATAATTGATGGTTATGCTTGTTAGCTAGGAACACTTTGTGTATCCAGTCTTCAGAAACGCCCATAACACGGGCTTGAGACATTGCGATAGGTCGGAATTCCATCGGCAGCATTCGTAACTTCGGGTCTCGGCCTTGCTGGATCTGCGATATGACAGGTAATAAGGTTGGCGTAGCAAGACCTAAATGGTACTCCTCATCTCTAGAGCCGGAGGACCTCTCGCCAAGATAGGTGAGCCACAAAGCTTGGACTGTGCCGTCTTTGTCGACGAGCACTCCGCTTCCACACTGGCCACTGAGATTGGTATCTACAGTTATTGCATCAACGTTGGTGGCTCGATATCTAGGCGCGCCAGAATTGGCAGGAATTGCAACCGTAGTCATTTCAGTGACTGTGGTGGCAGCATGTACAATTCGGCCACTTCTGTTATATCCTATAAAAGTTGTCGAGGCGCCTTGGGTGATGCTATCGTTGCTAAGTCTCGCGCTCAGCACTGGTGCGTCAACAAGCGCTGGGTCGTATTTGATGATTGCGTAATTCTGTAGCGGGTGCATGAAGACAACCTTGCCTTCAACAACAATCGAGTCGGCAATGGTAATCCATATATCACACAGATCATAAGGAACGACTGCTCTTGAAATGATCACCAGACCCTTCTCGGCATCGATCACCAAGCCCATTCCCCACTTTCTATTTCTGGGAAATCCATCTAGCTTCAGAGGCATCGTACAGCCTACACGCACAAAGCTGCGGACTAAATCGGCTACAGCTGGGTGAGACGTGTGTTCTAACTGGATGAATGCACCCTTGCGACGAACTGGAGGTAGAGGGGGCAGAGCATCGGCGATATCTTCAAAGTCCCACAGCCCAGTCACATCATTTCGTACCGCTAGCCGCATCTTAGCGGACCAGTGCCTATCAACATTAATGATAGTTGTGTTGAGCGTGTGAAGATCTCGAAGATGTTTATAAGTAACAACTACGCGCTTCTTGTCCGGGATCTGTTTGACGACATCAATGAAGGTTTCCAGATCGGGTGTCTTCTTTTGGTCGACGCTTTGAATCATCCAGCCGTTATCTGCACTGTCAAAGCGGAAAGACCCAGTCGACTCGCAAACAAAAACGCCACCGCCCTTGATAGCTACACCATAAAGGCGTGCCTGTTGGTAGGACAGGTTATGAACGCTGGCTCCAGAGACTGTTACGAAACGGTCAGGTGTGATTGCGTGCAAGTCGCCAACTTCGATATCAATATCGACGTCCTCGCCTCCTCGTTGAAGGGTCACTTGGATGGTCTTGCCGACATTCGAGTCTAATATCTCATCTAGTCGAATGAACTGGGTGATCATCTCTCCATTCACCTTCAAAAGCACATCTCCTTCCTCTATCTTATTATGCGATGGGCCATCAGGGAGAATGATCTCAGCGACAAGCATGTTGGTCTCCTTAGGAAATGCTTCGCGAACTGCCTTTTCCCAGTTTGGCGTCAGGCCAAGCCGACGGCACTCGTCAAAAGGTTTCATAATGAACTGACACTGGATCGTACCTCGCTCGATCGGTCTGCCTTCTTGTATACAGCGAAGAGCTCGTAATGGTCGGTCGAGGGGTAGGAAATAGTCCGTGGATGCGCCATCAGATCTTCCGCCAGCTTGCAAAGCTATGGCAAACCCATCGATGTTTACAACAGGGCTGCCGGAACTGCCTCCGCTAGCAGCGGCGTTTGCCTGATAGTAATTGGTATTGAAATCGCTATAACCTTCGCCGTATTCGGGAGCATTGCGATCAAGTCGGCTAATAACACCGGAGAGGATGCTGAGCTTCTCGCCGGCATCATTTCCAACAACTCTAATCTCAACTCCAACTAGGTAGGACGTTAGAAGACAAACGTTTTGAGGGGGGTTTCAAAGAGTACGACGCACCTTTTGCTAGGTCCGGGCGAATAGGTAGAGCCGCCACAGGCATATATTTAATGGCTTTAGGGTCGAATCGTAGAATGCCGAAATCGTGAACAGGATCTCGGTAGACAGGGTACGCATCGACTTCCTCATGATTGTCAAAGACAACGTAGCCCCAGAAAGGGCCGGCGCCAACAACATGTCTGTTGGTTAAGATATAACTAGGAAGATATGAGCACAGGAAGAAAGTTAAGGGTATCTGGTATCAAGTAACGTTACCCTTTCTCAGCATCAACAACGAATCCGGTAGCTTCGCTCGCGCAAGCAGCATCTGTATCAAAGGAACAGGTCTGGCAGAAGCGAATAGAGACCACGTTCTTGACTACCTTCTCTATAGTTGCCTGCCATTCTGCTGTATCGGGTGCAGCTTGAGGCGGGTACAGGATGGCCAATTCCTCATCTACGGCCATATCGTTTTCCATAAAACTTGGTATCTCTGTATCGGGTGTATTCTCGCTTGGGGACATCTTTCCATTAGCAGGTCGAAGGTGTTTAGGAGGACGATCGTGTTCGTGAGGTGAGAAAGGGGCTTTGCGCTTAGAGCGCGACGCCGGACTAGTTCCATTCATTGTCGCCATGGTTGCTGATTGACTACGGGATGATTGTATGGTGAACTGGCGCGTGTTACAAATGGTGAGTCTATGTCGGACTTTAGGCGTGGAGGCGCACGGTGAGGCACACGGTGACGGCAGTGTGAGTCGAGAGAACCTTGACGACGGCTGGAGAAATCGAGTGAAGCCTGACTCAGCAATGCGCAAAGGCAAACGGTGCCTCATCCAGCGCCAATTCTTTCTGGTTCGCAGACAAGCGTCTACTTGACATTTATACAAGCCTGCTTTTGCATGTAAATTGTCGTGATGACCGCGATGACCGCGGTGATAGTAATAACAATTGTGATTGTGATGGCGTTGGTGACGCGGACGTGGACGGTGTTACTAAATAACCGGATAGGAAAGGGACCTAGGAGGTAGGCGCCTATATTTTGAACTTCCTCTAGAATGGCTTTGATGCAATTTGAGTCTGGGTCGAGTTGAAATCGAAAGTTGAAATCGAAAGTACAATGCGATGTAGAGGAAACTGTTTGCGCGTGCCGGCAAATGGCAATTCCAGTCTACCTCTTTCCCAGCTGCACAGGTTAAAAGAGGTCTGTACTATACAACCTCTTTAGATTTAAGTTTTGCTAGGGGAAAGGGACAGCAAGGGTTCGATAAAGGGTCGTTATCTTAGCGTCGGGGTAGCGCTTAACTAATCGGAGCACAGCCCCTTGCTCTAGACTACGTAGGTACCTCTTCACGTGCTGTACCTGGCTGATGTAACTTCACCAGTTTTAACATGATGATGAACCTACGACAAGAAATTCTTATACAATGAAGAGATGCCTCAATGGACAGAACGAACCCGTGGCACTATGGGACAAATCACGAATACATTCAGTACCTAGATATCTGTAGAAACTTGTAGTTTCAGTAATATCTTCCCACTAGTGTCCACAATCAGGGAGTGTCGAATTGGAGGGTTCAAAATTCATGTTCAGCAGGATAACGTCGGGTGATTCCCGTGTGAAAAGCAACATCCAGTATACCTACCCGCAGGCATCTTCACTACCAAGTTTACCAGTCAGTTCAACACCAATATTAGGTAGATAGCAGGTAGATACAAACAGTAATATGACCTGTCATTAATCACCATCTTCCTCAGCGCCAAAGCTACCCTTTTAGGAATGGCCATAGGGCTGAAGGTTGAACACTCACTGGTATTCTAAACCATACCAATCCATGAATACTTTTACTTTTGTGCAGAGATGGCCTGTATCTAGCCATATTCAGGTGCAGATTTAAGCCATCTACTAAAAGATGACTTGCAACTGCGAGATAATTACGGAAGACAAGTGACCGGTCATCAAAATTGTGACAGACATACATATTGTATGCCAGTAGACCCAAGTAGGATGGGCATCTTCCTAGCCCTCCAAGATATATACTCCATATTAGATGGGGAGAACTACGGTAATAAGAGATAGTTCATAGAGTATGTCGGTAATCATGCGACCTATGTGAACTTCACGTTTGTTCATAAATCCCATCCCATTCCCCGTTAGAATTACTCCTACGGCGACAGACTTCCTTCCCAACCCCAACTTCCCCAGAAGGTTCATATTCTTACCCAGCAACTAGCTACACTACTAAAGGGCCGTCCAACATCAAGGTACGCCAGAGTTCCTTCCTGTCTAATATTATTTACCCCCAAGTCCCCTTCCCATATTGTAGCCTAAAGCAGGAGACGCGCCTGTGGATAGCCTGCCAACCGTCGTGTGCAGAACACACCCACCCCGCCTACTTCCCAGAAACACACGCGTCGTCCAGTTCGTCCGTCAACACAACATTTCTATTTCGTCGCCCTTCATCTTTCTATTCACAGGACGGTTCATATCTCTACTCTCTCGTCTACTCAAACTTCCTACGTCTTGTATTGACCAACGTTCCAAGCCACCTAGTGCAGCCTACTCCAATAGTCACCTACTCTCTTCATCTTTCAACAAGACACCATGTCGAGCGGAAAGGCTTGGTCCCAGCAGGAAAAGGTATGTAAACCAATTGTTCCAAATCACCTATCCAGTAGCAGAGTCTCATCTATAATAACTGTCAACTAACAAGCGATGTCTACTAGATCTGCTTCCTTGTGCAGATCGTGGAACACCTTACGGCGTCAAGCTCCAAGGGTGGTATTCCATACAAGAAGCTTGAGATGCCGGGGCGTACCGAGAAGAGCATGACCCATACCTGGGGTCATCTTCGTACCGAGGCTGCCGCCTTTCGACAAGCACAGGCCGGCGACCAGGAGGCTACGTCCCCGTTGAAGACTAATGGAGGCAAGAAGCGAGCTGTCTCCAAGTCTACTGACACAGGTATGTTTATATGAATCTATTAGACTTGATAATCCTTCCCCGCTTTGTCCTCAGTCATGACATGCCAAGTCACTAACATTACACTCACCCACAGCCCCTCGACGCAGCTCTCGAAAGAGAGCACACACTGGACCTTATCGCGACACCCTTAGTGATGATGGTACGTAGTCTCAGTCTTAACATCCTGTCATGCCTTTTTCACATTCTTTCTCTCCGTCTTCTAAGTACTGACGCGCCTGGTGTGCAATAGACGAAGATAAGATCCCGGTGAAGAAGCAACGCCTCTCGTCTGACGAGAAGACCTTGTCCGGAAGCCAGGACATGGGCGATGACACTGGTAAGTAGCTTAATCTATCGTATTCTCTTTCCTCTTCTCCTCGCTCTATAAGTTCTAACATGCAACGCTCAGACCAGACACTCGGCGATGCCATCAAGACTGCCGAGGACAACATCAAGATTGAGTTTGACGGTGAGGCCTAGGCTCATCGTCTACAAGACCCAATCATCGTCGGCTCTCCTTGGTCCACCAGACTCGGCATGTCAGCGAAAGCCTCCTCATAGGGATTCGAAACTGATATATACATGTATGCCGGCACTTTGACCCTTCACTCAGCTCTCGGTTCAAGCCCTCGAGTAAAATTAACACCTTCTTCGGTTATGGCTATACGATTAACGGTATCATTACGATCATGCAAGGACAGGTTACTGTCGTTTATCACTCACGCTCTCCTTTGCCTTTTGCATACTCCATTCGTTAACATATGACGTAAAAGGGAGTATTCGCGTCGTTTTCGTTCAGGGTTTTTTTTCCTTTTGTTGGCCGGTTTCAGTGTTTCTTAAGGATTATTGTTTTCATGGGAGTACATAGGCTAATGCGAGATTCTTCTCAACATTCATCACATTGTTTGAATTTGATATGATGGGTTTCATGTGCACGAATAACGTGGAAAAGCAGTGAATGTTTTCACGAAGCTCTACATGACACTCCTGATTACCTCCAATTAGTGCGGCTTTCAAGTTGCCTATTGATATTCGGACTTCCTTCCCATGAATCCGTTCACTAGACGTAGCCCTGATTATGCAGAAGTAGATAGCCAACGATTAGCGCATCTGTATCCCGTAAGAATGGGACAGAATGCAGTCTCCGTAGGGAGTTCTTGAATTCATTAAGGACTCTGAGTGTCTCGACCATACCGATTGACCCTTTTCTATATTCGCCTCTAGGTTTGACTTTTTGATCTGCCAGGGATCCATGGACGGTGTTGCATATTGCGTAGAAACTACGTACTCTTAATCTGCAGGTAGGAAGCCATTTTAGCTGTCAGTGTTATCCCGCTGATATTTTAGGAAGCTAGCGAGATATCCCATTTTCTCGTTGTACGCGCCGAAAAGCCTAACAGCTATGATAGGATAAGAGCAAGTCAGTGTACTATAACTGCACACTGTATCTCTTTATGGACAGCAATCTTTCTCTAATATTTACAGAGCTCGTGGGTATCATATCCTCCATGCAGACATCAGCACCGTTCAAAGACCCTGTATAGCCCCTTGAGGCTCGCTAATTCAAGTACGCCGCCCTTCATGAATGATTTCGTTGCTACTAGTCTTGCTTTGAACGCTGGAAAGAATATGTGCTCTACCGCATGGCGGATCTGTGTTCTCCTTGCTTTAATCTCGTCGGGGACATTTTCTTCCCTCTCGTCGTTACCTGGAAGGGTGGGAAGCTGTTCTGGGACGTAAAACGTTGCCAATTCCTTGAGGAATGATTCGAAGCACAACTTCTCGTCTGTCCAATTCACATGGGGCCCGAGGCGAAGTAAGAACTGTGGCAATTTTGCCATGGAAGGGGTGTAACCTTTCAAGAGAAGCGGAATACTCAACAACTCGCCAGCTGGAGAGATTTCGAGGCTGAAATATTCAACTAGCATTTCTCGCCTCTCGATTAATTGCTCCGCCACTGTATCCACGACTTCGCCTACATCAAACTCATCGTCGTCCGCCGCAATAGCCTTTTCTTGTTCAGCAGCAATTTTGAGCACCTCACGTAGGTCGAGTGCAGGCTGAAACTTTATGACGCCGAAATTTCCAAAGTCTGTGAGCCCGACTTGGTAGAAGTACTCAAAACAGGCCCGGCCGTAGTCGATGAGGAATAATTTGATGCCTCCTTGAATAGCAGCCAGTCGGCGTTTCTCATCCACGATGCCGACAAAGGTGTGGTTAGCAAAGATCTCGGTAAGTTCGTGGTGCATGTCATCTCTGACAGCAGACCGAAGCTCGCGCACGCTGGTAAGCCGACAGAGGATCGGCTCACGATCAGTGGTTTCGTACACTGGCTCTTGGGCGATCTCACGAGCGTTATTACTTGATGTACCGGGCGTGGGCGTTTGCGCGACGGCAGGAAACATGCTGGTAATCTTGCGCAAGGAAGCATCTGTTCTAACTAAGGTGCTTTCGTTTGGTCGTACTGGTGTTTTTCGTGGACCACCCGGCGTCTTGGCAGAGAAGCTGTCAACGTCCTGTTGTGACGGTGTACTGGAAATCATAGAGCCAGGAAGTAGGGTCTGTGTCATAAAAGTGCGGCTTTTATCGACAGCTGCTAACTTATCGCGGATGTTCTCGCATATCGATTGAATAATCTCATCCTCGTTCAGGAAATTGACTTCTCGCTTCGTCGGATGGACATTGACATCGACTCGCTCAGGATCAATTTCAAGACTGAGATAAACAAATGGATGTCCATTTTTAGGAAGGAACGCGGCATAAGTCTGTTCCACGGCCTTCTTAATATTAGATGACTCGACGCTGCGGTGATTGATAAAAAGGAGAAGAGTTGTTTTCTTGATGTGGTAATTCGCATTAGTAGCCCAACCTGACGCCTTGAAACCCCAACGGTGGTCAGAAGCGGCGAACTCAATGAGCTCACTCGCAACGGCGCTGCCATGTATCTGGCGAATGCGGTCTATCGTGGATGCTTGTGGCTGTACAGTAATGGATGTGCCCGAATCTCCATGTTTCTTACAGGAGAAAGCGACGCCAGTGCAATGAATGGCGTAACGTCCCACCATGTCAATAATCTTGTTGTATTCGTCGGATGGTGACCTAAAAGCCTTGCGTCGTGTCGGGACGTTGTAGAACAAATCCTCTACTGAGATTTGCGTGCCAATTCGCCCGGCGACGGGTTTGGGATCGGCCGATTGACCAGGCTTCGCAGGCGACAGCTTGCCCCCGTCATAGTGCGCACGCCAGGAACAATCGGAATCCTTGGTCCTCGTGGTAACTGTTAGGTGAGCAATGTGGCTGATACTGGCAAGGGCTTCGCCTCGGAAGCCATATGTGGCAATATTGCTCAAGTCTTCAAACTTCTTGAGTTTAGATGTGGTGAACCTCTCACAGAGTATCGGTAGGTCCTCTTTCTATTAAGAAAATTAGAGACTCGATTGCTGGGATGATGGGATTGTGAGGAACACCAACGTTGATTCCGTGGCCATTATCAGTGATTTGTAATAATTTTAGGCCACCCTCTTTGACAAGTACTTCTAAAGAAGTCGACCCTGCATCGACAGCGTTCTCAATCAACTCCTTAAGAGCGTGTACTGGAGCTACGATGATCTCGCCGGCGGCAATCTTGTTTACAACGTCTGGATCTAGCGCCTAAATGCAGTGGCGAAACAATCAGTTTTACGTTACTTGAATTAAATGTAGGGGAACTAGCCTTGATTCGGCGAGGAAAGCCTTCATCTACCAAAGATGAAGGAGCTTTCCGTTTGGTCCCCCTAGGCTCGTCAACCTCCATAGCATCGTCCATGATGATACTTGCAGGGCTGGCGACTGAAGCGGTATAAGGAAGGCTGGCTTTAGTGCCTCTATCAGATATACATCTTTGCCCCTGTAGCCTCCGAAGTGAAACTGTCGCTTGAGATCTATTCCGGTGAACCTGCTGAAAAAATATGGGTTCCGGGTGTCGATGTGTTAAACTTCTTGATCGTAATATTTTCTTCCGCACTTTAACTGGTTATGAGAATGATGCATCTCTTGGGTTTTGGTGATGAACTGCTACAATGCGGGTTATCTCATTGGATTGTTCCTTCAGAACTAGGAGATATGAAAGTGGCATTTGAAGTGGGTAGCAGCCTAAAATCGTACTGTAGGTGACGGGTAAGGCAAGAGCGGGGAGCGTTTGCCCAATCAACCTTCGCCCTTTCAGAGTACAATTAAAAACTATACTGTGCAAACGCACTGTGTTTGTCCAAGCGCTTGGAATCTCCTCGGGGTTTGCGATGATTGGCCAATCTGATAAGCGGCAATTGGCTTGCCGCGAACATTGTGGCTCCCATAAGATTACTCCTGGTAACAACTCTCCGTCGTTCTCCCACTTCAGGAAATGTCTGTTGTTGATATCCATAAATGCCTTCCTTGGCTTTACTTGATCAAACCTATCCCTGTTCTTCCTACCTGATGACCTAAGAAGCAGGCAGAGACGGTTAAGATACGAATTGCCACAGCCTTTTAGATGGAACATGTGATAATCGTCATCAGGGTGAAAAATTGTTTGTTGATTTAGATACTATGGTAGAAAGAGATCAGTTTTATATCCCTTACGCGTGTCAGATATTTGTTGCATGTATGCAGATATTGTATCAGGTCGAGTTCATCGTTGATTATTCGAGTGAGCTGACATAGTAATGAATACTTAGTCACCTGCTGCAAGCTTGACCATACCGTTGCACTCACGGCAGAAGTTGACCATCATATTGCTCTATTTTGGCACATGAATGTATAATACAAAGAAGAGCTATCACATAGTACTCCCGTCCAACGATAATATTATATTATTTTCTTTGCCCTAGGTATCTACACATACTACTGGGATTCTGGTGACAAGCTTACGCATGGAATGAGTAAGTACCTGAAAGTGATGCCTCTAACTCTGGATCCTAGTTGATTGCTCATTAAACAGTTCGCCAGAGACATGAAAATTACCAAATCACAGGATGCCAAGGAAAACATAAGTCTCCCTGGGTATGGAAATACAGCTTGGCTAACGTCAACCGGTTCTAGCCGTACTGCCGACGAAATGATACCCGACTACCCAGTTCTTAAAGTGGCGGTAGTCTATACGAGAAGCGTAGGATGTTTCGAGAAAGTTGATGAAATGAGTACGCCGGCTATGTTTGGCGATGCTAGTCTGATTTAAGTGTTCGTGATGTACTCCTCAGACTGGAAGGTTGAGTCAGGATGAAGAGTTAGTAGAGGCTCGGTACCTTTCAAGATCGATATGTATGTATGAATACCTAAGCTTGGCCGAGCTGCATGGTATAATCTTACCTAGAGCAGTGTCAAAGTCATGGCTGGATCCAGGCTAGAATGGACCAGGTTGCGCTGGAGAGTACCACGGTAGGAATGGGCGCTACCTCGTGTCAGATCGAGGCGAGTGGGCTTTTTCAGTGGTGAGTCGCTGGCGTCGACAGCAGGCTGCCAGATTATTCTCATTTTGTTGAGTTATACGGATCCTAGATGTGAGGAGGGAACCCAGTCACTCTCTGAGAGTCGTACACATCTCCTACGTATCCCGATATTATTCTGTACTGAACTTGAATTTTAGTTGCTATATGTATTTTAAATTATGCATACTTCGTCAATTATGTCATCTACATAGGTAGATATTTTAGTATTTTTGTTACATCTGGTTAGCTGTCTGGTATGTTGGAGCCACTTGGAAAGTTGTTGTGCTGTTGACGAGTCGGACACATCAAAAAAGGCAACCCGAAAATCAAAACGGAGTTTATTTCCATAAATGTGTGCCATACCTAGGGTTCTTACATATGTCAAGAGGCACGCGCGATATATCATTTTTCGGCTGGGAGGATTATTACTAACCAAATCCCGGTCCCCGGCTTCGCGGGCCAGCAGCGTGGGTGTTGGTTGCGGATGGTATGAATGTATGTATGTGTGAGTGATCGTTTTCGCAATGACAAGCATCATCTCTCCAGACTGGGGGGCTTTTTTTCAGGAGACAAGGGTGACAAGAGAACCAGTCGGGACTTTTTAATCCTTCCCTCTCTCTTATTAGCGTTAGATTATAAGTCACTACCACCCTACCCATACTCGATTTGCATTCCGTGAGCTCGTACGGTACCGCACTCCTGTAACACTGCGCGCGCGCTGCAACGGCTCGGACAATTTTACCCACTGACTTACCCCTGTAGACACACCAACATAAGATAATCTCATGTATGTACGTGCCAGGCCGTAGGTAGGTAATCTCAACTGCGCTGCTCCAAAATGTGAGCGCAAGACGCCACCCCTTCGCGCCTGGGTCCGTTTGATGACAAGATGCTAGCGAGCCAACCACGGCATTGAATCGCACCTCTATCAAGGTTAAGCTTGTTCTGCGCTGCCGGGGGACCCTCTCACGGGGTGGTACGTGCATTCATTTTGTTGTTTATCTTGCGGTGTGCTTCGGCTGGGGGAGGTGATGCAAGATGCAAGTTTGCAAGGGCGTCACGGTAACTGTATGTATGTAGAGAGATCGGAGCTAGGAAGATCGAGACCTTAGCAAGGAATACCCAGGTCAGGAGTGTAAGAAAAGAGGGGAAGAGACAGGTAAGCCTCCGAGCAGCAGCAGTTGGGCATGAGCATTGGCTCGCTTGGCCGTATGTACGAGTCTATATATGTGTGTCCAGTGTCTCTGTCCCGTAGATTTTCATTATGTGCCTGTGTGTTGGAATAGAAGCGTGTGACTGATGAGTGTTGTGCCTTCTCGGCGGTGGCCTTGTTGATGTGTACTGTTGTAATGCCCGGAAATGAGCGAATCTTCCCGGCACGAAACATTATATTATAGACCTCGATATCATATCAAACCACCACAAAGAACCTAGTAACTGACCCAGCACTGACCTCTTACTGGTTAACGCTTACGGCCAACCCGACAACATAATTGTAGATCTAAGAGAATACACCAAAGAACATCAAGAGAAAGAGAAGACTAGGGTTCGACGGGTACGACGGGCCGAATCCTAAGAATTAGTTGAGGCGGATTATAAGCTCGCTTCCGGGCTATATTGACGAGACTGGATGGATCTGATGGATGGGATCTGATCAGCCTGGCTCCGAAACGAAAATCTTTTGAGGGTCGCGGTAAACATGTTGTTTCTTGTTTCTCGCGCTTGTTTCATTTTTAGACCCAATTTCCCTACTTATCCTGTCAGAAGTTGTTTCGTTTCATTGATATATTCCATCCCAAACTCTGTGAATTCTACCTTTTTTACTTAACTCTCCCCCACACCTATCCGCGGTTGGCTACATAGATAACCTACACGTTTTGCGTGTTTCCCTTGTCCTTGTTGTTTCCAACCTGTGTGGGATTCTTTTCTTTCAAGACTAGTATCTTATTACATGACCTCGCTTCATAAAGCTTCCCCTCTCATGTTTCCCTGGCCAATACTGCTGGCTAGATACAAGAGCGGATAGAGATCAAAAAGCGGAAAAATATACACAAGATTGAAAAATATGACGGCAAGAGATCCCGAGCTCGAAAAACCCCGCCCGCCTGTCTGGTACAACGGGTTTGCCATCAAACAGTCGGGCACAGTTCAAGTTGGGCGCTCCCAGTCTCTTCACCGGAGCACCGTCCTCCCACCACGCCACGAAAAAAGAACGTTACTCCCAGAATTCAACTTAATATATAGTACATGAAGACGCAGAAGACCTTCCGAATGAACGATTCCCCATCATTATGCTTTTTGCGCTCTCTTCTCCTCTTCGTGCTGCCGCCTCCCGGCGTCGCACGAACCTCCCGGTTTGTGGCGAAACAAGAGAGCCGCAACCGCCGCATCCGGAAAACTCGACAATGCAACTGGAAATATGACAACTTGACCTCACCAAGACGAAATGTCGAGAGAAGTAGGATAAAATCCGAATATGGGCGACTGGATCGCGACAGCGGAAATGGTCCTCGGAACCACGCTAATATTAAAACAGCTCTGGTAAGCAGAAGCCATATAATGGCGGGAGTATGATATGTAGATGGAAAGATGCATTATGTTGTACATGGTATCCTGCGCGACTGAAAAACGACGGATGCGCGATGTGGGTATATTTTTACAATTCGAGTGTGAACAAGGTATGGTATAAAATATTAACCTTGTGAACAGGTGTTGAAAGAGACCAGTCTACAAGGGGAGGTCGAGCGACCCAAAGACAAGAGGTATGGGTATTCGCAATTTTTTCTTCAGCGTCGATCGAACGCTACCGTCCTCGTCGTGACGGATCAGGCTTTTCTATTAATCCACCTATATCGACACGGCCTGATCGATCATCCCTCGGCCAGCCGGATGCTTCTCCCTGCGTTCCAGTCTGTCCCTGGCCACGGATGGGCGGGAGTTGATATCCCACTTGCTGCGGCGGTCTAGGGATGGACAACTCACTCCTCGGAATATGGTGAGAAGAATGTGAAGGATGAGGAGGACCGGGTTGCGGCTCAATTCGCGCCGGTCCAGCGGCAGTATAAGGGACGTTCGGACTCACCCCTGGGGTAAGCCCCGAGGTTAAGGGGGCAGGCGTCGGTGGTTGCCGCGGCGTATAGGCGCTTTCACGAGGAGATTCCCCATATCGTGGTCGTCCAGGATCGAAAGAAGCCGACACGGGGGTCAACTGAGCATATGGCGGTTGGAATGAATATGAGAAATCCCGAGCGTGGGGAGAAGGAGAGGGATGCGGGAATGGCTGAGCTGGGCGAGTTATCAGCAACACGACGAAGTATATCGAATCCTCCTTGGCGAGTCCAATTCGTATCGGATACGGTCGTAGCTGTCCATCTCCGGCGATGAAGGTGAAGAAATCCTGGCGATCTAGTTGGAACCTCGTTATGAACTCTGGATTGAAAGGCAATCTCTGGATTACTTTATCGGCCTCCTCCTTCCCGAAAATTGGGGGGAGATAATTCGGCTCCTTTCTCCCTTGCTCATCCTGCAAAGATCTTTGGAGGGCAATGACCCTATCGCGCTCATTCGGGCTAACGACATCCAAAAGCCTCTGACCCGAAATCGACCGAGATCCCACTGCTTCAAGAAAAGTACTTGATGCCTTTCTGATCTCTAAATCCATCGTTAGGAATGCTACTGGTTCCAGTGCACGTGCGGGAATAGATAACGGAGGAGGAATGATGTTCGCGTCTGCAGCCGATCCGCGTTCGATAAATCTGGGTGCAATGGGATCGCTGGGCTGTGATTTCAATACCCTATAAGAATGGCTTCTTCGAAGGGGGTCTTCGTAAGAGGTCGAAGCAGCCGTCATTGGCGAGTAGAGGGAGACTGGTCGTCGCATGTTCGGATCGGGTTGGTGAGGGTACCTGCCGGCATCAAACCGTGGCTGATTGTCATCGCGTAATCGAGGTCGGCCGCGCTTTTTGTGCTGGACATCGACGCATGAATCTTCTTTGCCGTTACTCAAACACCTTGAGCAAGGTCGTTGGGCTATTCAAACAGTTATGGTCAGCTTTATCACACGATTCCACGACATGACAAGAGTAAGAAATGCGGTTCTGGGGTTGATCTGAAACGAAGATTAGAGAATCTATCTTGCATAGATGCTCAACTTTCCCGTCAGACAAGCAATGCGCGCGCGGGCTAGATGGTATTGGGACGCCTAATAAGATCAAGAAGGGTTGGAGCCCCCTGAAGTCGTCCTCGTGACAACTTTGATCTCGCCCTTGGGCTTGCCAATGGCATTTGGAATACTCCTAACGCCATGCCAGCCGTCCACGCACGCGGTTCCATGAGTTTTACTTTTTCAACCCTTTCGCCGCTATCCGGTTGAGAGCCATTGCCGAAGGCTGGGCTGTCAATGACAAACCTGGACTTCTGACAATCTCGCCGATTTCCATGGCACAAGTCCATTGAGAACTCGAGAGTCTGACCTCCAAAGCAGCCTCTTGACGAAAGTCTTTCTGCCTAGGACAATACCGGCGATTGTAAAGAATCACCCGTCTCCCAATATTTGATATCCGAAACACGGACCCCAGCGAAGATCACACCATGTTCACGCTGACCATTCATGCATTTCCTGCCAGTATGGCCATTTCGAGTATATAACTCGCAATGGAAAATAATGAAAAAATCGGAATTCGATACGTACCATCACATCTAAGAGAATGTTAGCCACGTAGGATCATGTCAGGGCGGGGAATCTAAACTTGGGTAGTACCTTAGATGCGCTCTTTTGCATGGCACACATGCCGAAGCTACGTGGCCTTTGGTTTTCCTCTGAGATTTAGGGGATGTGTAGGGCGGGTTTTCTGCGCCCTGCGGATTGGTCGGCATCGCGTAGGGTGACGGTCCCATACTAGGGCCGACTACAGGCGGAAGCGGATACTGAGCCTGCGGAACCATCGGGCCTGGCGGCTGAGGGTAGGACATAGGTCTTCCCATTGTTTCTTCTGGGCGGTGATAAGGATATGGCATCCGCTCTGGGACCTCTGAAGGAAATGGTCTAGTAGCACTGGTGGTAGGGGGTAGTAATGGTGGTTGTGGGGGCGCTGCTCGATACTCGCCTCCTGGAACTGTAGAGCTTGGACGATACGCATCATGACTAGCTGGCTGAAAGCCTCCCTGGCCTCGATCGCCGACCTCTGGATTTGGTTTGGGCGGGAGTGGTGGAGGAGACCCTGACATGGGCGGAGAGGGATACGCCCTTGTGCTGCTGAGAGCACAATCCGTCTCTGCTCTGGCCCAGGACAGGTCTAGAGCGAAGTTCGCCAGATTCGACGTGCGTCGGCGATGGCCGAGCGGAAAGTTCGACTGCTCAGCACGATAAGTGAGGGTTTGCATGGATGCAGCCTATGAAGGGTATACGATAGGACCGAGAGCCCCTAACGTTTTCTTCTCCTTCCAAACGGCGGCCTAGTACCCTAGTTAGGAATACGGCAACACCGCTTAGAGTTGGGGCTGGCGGTTCTCGAGAAATAGCATGCCCAGGCTGACTAGAAAGTTCGAGGATGTGCTCAAAATCGTTAGGCCTTTGGACCGCTCCAATTGGTAAGCAACGCCTTCTTGCAGGTCTGTGAGCGCAAACTGAGCTTGAAATCTCTTGAAAATTAGAAGGGCGATTCTCGACTCTTTTTCTTTTAGTCCCGCTAGATGTTAATCGACGGAAAAGTTATATGACCAAGGCACGTCGAGGAAGACTAATTAGGAATGGCGACCTCAGTCTCGCCTGTCTTGATGGCAAGAGTTCAAAGACAGTGTTGGACAAGCAAAATCGTCTGTGATACTGGCTCAGTCAAGGTTAGGGAATCCCGTGATACAGCGCGCGGCGGAGTTGGTGGAAACCTGGGAGATGGGATGACGGGGAGCTGCAGCACAAGACACACGACCGCTCTCCTTGTAGCACCGTCAGATAGCTCTTGGGTCTTGGAGGCCTTGGAAGCAACGTGCCGGCGGTAACTGCGTCGGGCAGAGCTCGATGATGCCGACTTGTCGACTCAAGATGGAGAAGCTCGAACAACTTTTGGGTCTGGATAAGGTCGCGGGAGGCTTTTGTGCGACTTTAATATTAGAGATTGGGACAATTTAGGTACGAACCAGGGTACAAGCTGTTTTGGGGCGCCATACGAAAGTACAAGGCCACTTGCTGCACACGCGCCAGGTCTGCTTGGCAGTTCTTCGTTGACAAGCACTGAGAATGCGCTGGCACGGGCGCTGGGCTAGGCAATGTACTGGGGGTCTATGACAGGGAGTGGGCATGGGGAAAGAAAAAGGGTAGCAGAGAGACGTTCTCTAGAGATCCCTGGGGCATGTCGATGTGACAAGGCGAGTATGCAAGAGGCTAATAATAAGATATATTGTCTAAGGAACAACAATGACAACTAGAGCGAGTATGCGTACAGGAGTACCGGTCACTGTACAAGTACTAGCCGGCTAATAAATGTGCTGAGAGTAAGGATGAGGATGGGTAGTAGTGCTAGATAGAAGGTGGACCTGCTTGACATGGTGGCCATGATGGTAGAATCCTAGCTCTGTCCAGGGTCCCATGGGCGCTGCGGACCTGTCAGGGTAGACCCTGGCCTCAACGGGGAAGCACTGGCTGCTAATCATTGATCAGGGATTTCAAGGGTAGCGGAAAGAGTTCTAGCAGCAGCCCAGCCTGCCAGCAGTGGTGATAGACGAAATTCCCTATGCTCATCTGGTAATAATCCCACAATACTATGCCGCATATACCATGCAATACAATACAGTTGGATATGATTTATCTCCCCTGCCTGTCCATCAACAATTTTTTTTTCTTTTATTTCCCCTGGCGATCTGAGAATTCCCCGCGTGAGGGCTATGATGTGACTCTGTCTGAGCGCTCTGAGATTGCTAAGAAATGCGCAACGGAAATAATGAGACAGACTTCCAAACATGACTCTTTAATTGGCTAGGATTTATCGAGATTCGAGGGACTAGGAGACCAAAGGGGTAGGAGTCTAGAGTACATTGAGGGGGGGTGTATTGTTCAACGGCTTTTAGGGAGGGGGGTGCGTGTCTGATTGCCGGTCCATGGCCTGCCAGGCTAACCAACTACTGTCTCTGACCTCACATGGTACTTCATAAGGGGAAACGAACAGTACTCCTAAAGAGGGGTGGTGGGTGCGGGATGCAAGACAAGCAGTTTAAGAAAATGCCCGGTTATGCGGTCTTGCGTAGGTAGGTATGTGAGCTGGCATGCACGTAACTTCAATACACTGCAATACACTGCAAGGGACGCTAGTGGCTCTTTCGAGAAGCTGTGGTGTCGACTGTGATCTAGGCAGGTGTTTTAAGACGTCGCTGAGAGTAGTCATGTCATATTATGGCTGTTGATGACTGAGGACCCACGTACGTATTGGAAAAAACGGTTCGGTTAGTCAGAAGAAGGGGGGAAAATAATGTGGAATAAAAAACAACAACAGTGACCAAATCGGCTCCAGGCGTGAAATGGCGAACTCAACTATTGGCCGGTAGTCGATTCTGATTGGAGGAAGACTAGCCCAGAAGGCCTAACTTTCAGGCCTCAGCTCAATTAAATAGATTGAAGAGCAACATCTTACACGTGCATTATATGAAGATGATGTAAAAAGGGAACAATAGGATCAGCGGAAGATTCAACGTCAGTATATTACTTGAAAACCCTAGCGAGGCTCAAGTCTAGCACGCACTAAGTAGAGTAGATCAGGTATGTACCTAGCAATGCATCCGTTGGTTTTAGCACTTGATTAGACTATTTACCAACCCCCTATGAGGCTCTACAGTAGGTACTTTTAGACAATCTGGCGATTGTTCCCCGGTAAAGAAGCCATAACGTAAAGAGGTAGTATCCCGAGCTTTTAGTACGTACCTAGAACTACTATGTACCGCCGTCTAATAACTTAGCCCTCGTGGAGTTTGTCGGAGAAGAGATGAAAAGTGAGATTCGCTAGATTAGCAGATTCTGTCGATATCATCTCTAACTTGAGCCCTACGCCGAACAGTTACCTACCAAATAGCATGGAGGAGATGCTTGACGAAAACGGTGCACAAACTCCTATACGACATAAACATACCCAAGTACATACCTAGGTACGTAATCAAGGCGCTCCTGTTCGATATGGGGATCGTGAATCTTAATTTTTCAATGGTGGATAATCTACGGCCGCAGAATTAGAAGGCCATGAGGGATGTACGGTGGCATGGCAACATGGGTCTGAATGATAGGGAGGCATGTGCGGAACCGGACTTCGAAGGGACTTGGCCACATCCCTAGCCGGCGGCAGTTCCTTAGCGGCGGCTCTACAGATCATTGTCACATCTAAGGTGGGTGAATGTTATTGAGGGATGTGATGAAGTCAAAAATTTTGATTGTATTTCATTTCACCTCGTATTGTAGGCACATATCTTCCTAGATAACCAACTGGCAATCGACATGGGGAAATCTTGCAGCTATTACATACCCAGTTCTGGGTTTCGATCATTTCTGCACGGGGTATCCAACCTGGGCGTGGCTCACGACAAGGGATTGGCCGAGGGAGACAAGGATGGCCTGCCGAGTTCATGCATCAGTATTTAAGAGTATTGAAAAAGTTTGTGCGTACATACATACCTACATACATATACATATACTTACCTACCTAGTGTACAGAAAATACTATGCTGCTCCATATATTCTTAGCCTTGCATGTTCGTCTTATTCTGCACTTTATCTCTAAATTACCTAGGTATGTTTTCATAACATTAGTACACAGCACGACGACTGCTCCAGTAGTGAAAGATGAAGAATATTATGGCATGTTCTATTTGTTGTGCTATGCTCCGATGCCCTTGGTACTACGGTACCCATCTGGCTTATGTCGTCAGTTTACCCGTCTTTAGACTGATCAGAATATTGCTTCTTTAGATAACTCTGTCTAGATTTCGTGCCCGCCCCCTGCTCAGCAATGACGAACATCAAAACAAGGATAAGAAAAAAAAAAGACTATCGATCATGATACATATGGTGCGATGCGATGCGAGGATCGACAGTCACATCGTCCGAGCTTTCAATGCCTTATTTGTTGGTCGTCAACATCACGCCTCATTTCCCTAGAGGAACTTTGGTGAAGAAAAAGCCAAGATAGGTAGATATTCAAAATTAAAGAAGGTAAGAAAAAAAATCATCAGTCTCGAAAAGGATTCGAGACCTGCGGTGATCGGCGTGGGGTTCTGTGCTAGGTCACAATCAATTTGGGATTAGTGTCTACTGTACCTAGACCTGATGACATGTGCCTGCTAGATAGAACCGGGTAAGCGTGCTAACGCATGATCCCGAAATGGCAAAGCGCATAGACCCTATCGGCGACTACATTGTAAGTACATAGTACTCCTACTGTACCGTATAGTCAAGTAGATGTAGTAGTCTATCTGCGGCGTGTGTTTTTTTATGTATTAGTCGCCAAAGTCTGGCTCTTTTCTTAATCCCCTCTCCTCTAGACTATTCCGCCTTGCGCAATTCGGGAGAGGCTTGGTTATCCTCCCGCTCTACCCCCGACCGCCCGCCTCATCTCCCGATAGCGAAAAAACCAAGAAGAATACAAATCTTAGTTGAGAGACCCGGTCTTCCAAGCCCTTAACCCATGTACATAATCAATACATCTCTAGTCTAAAGTTACCAAATGTGACGGTGCCATCCCGCTAGCAATAACTATTGCGGTAGTTTCCCTACCATGTAACGCATAACACATGGCAAGTTATTAGGGATACCATGCACCGCTCATATCGTCTATTGAAGGTTAAATGGGTAGTATCCAGTAGCATCTAGTAGCATCCAGTAGTATCTAGTGTGTAGTATCTAGCATTGACATCTTCCGCCTATATCCCTAATGTATACGCACTGATGGTTATCAATCTTACCTGCATTTTAAGATAGGGCTGCTAATGCAATAACATTATTATCCGTGTTCCCGACGGGCTTGTGGCTGGAATGCGGCTGCTAGGATCCGAGTCTGCCATGTGGTCATACAACGGTTCTTTATATTGTGGCTTGTCCAACGAGCTGCCTTCATCAGCTGTTGCTCAGCTGGTACATTAATAAACCACATATTACACGCTTACCGCGTTTTTAATAGGGTTGGACCTTGGCTTCTTGGGTTCGTTGCCAGCCAGTCACATTTCTCTGTCACGTTATCTAGGTACTTTTCTTGCTCTCTAATTTGACCTCTCCTATGTCGATGTTGGTAGCCTGTAGGTCTAAAATTCGTGACCCCAAATAGACAAGACTACTACCATAGTACATTAATTACCTAGGTATCATCGTCAATGCGTCCATTAATAGAGTTACACTTTCATGTCGCCTCCGTTCTCCGGGTACCAGACTAGCATTATGATAGTCTAGCCCATTATGCCGGCGCATGCCTGTCCTTGCATCCCGCCCTGCGGATTATTGAAACTCTGTCGAGTTTGTTGCCTCATCAGCACTTTATCAGGTCTACATCATATACACAGTACGTAACAAACTACACTACTAATTTGATGTTGGTCTATGTACCTACACCGACACCTATGAATACCAGGTATGCATTCAATTCTTTAGCAACCCCGCGCCCCCTTTTTGGACCGGCAGAGTTGCTAGAATGAGCTTGGTCGATGGCGGAAAGTCGAGTACCTAGTTTGTCAATTCTATTACAGCCCATAACCCACCGTCGTAGTCTACCTGCCTTAGGGATTAAATCCTCCGGTCGATCCCCGCCATTGGCTTGAATCGTTCTTCTGCGAGCGCCTGCGGATCTTTTACTTGGACATCCACGCCTATCAACATGCAGACGATTGTCTCAAACTAGAGCGAAGCGCCCACACGCCGCCCAGACGACTCCTCATGTGCGGCAGAATACGGGCGCTTCGTAGAAAGTTCCGTGGCACCCGGGACACGAAATCGCCTTTACCCAGTTCGCCATAGCCTCAGACCTGTCATGATTAAAAACCCTGGGGCAAAAGGAGATGCCTCCTGAGCCCTTTTGTTGATAGAATTACCCCCACCAGGACCCCACCGAACTTGGGACGATGGAACTCCCTTAATCTGGACCGAGATCTACGAGGCGTTCGGCTGCCATGTAGTGTCTCCCGAGCCCAATGGCCCATGTCCTTCCTCTGAGGCCACCAAGAAAAACGGACCACTAGCCTTTCATCTACTGTATGTAGTGTCTGAAGATTTGTGACTTGACCGGACAACGGCCAATTATACTATCAAAACCGTTTGAATGCTTCTGATTTGACGCCTGCCTCCATTGTGCATGATCGTCTATATCATAGAGTAATACGGTATACCTACCTCTTAATCGAATCCCCTTTTTAAAGTGCTGCAAGCTGGCGGGTCTCAAATCTTGTAGAGTATACCTGGTATCTAGTATCTAAACTAAGGGCAATACCAACGCTTCAAGCGATGGTTTCAAAAGAGCACACGACTATAACGTTCTAGTCGCTTTTAAATCACAGTTCGTTAACTGACAAATGCCTTCGGTACCAACACCACAACGTCGTGTGCTTCTCTCGGTACTTTGTACACCGCAAATTTTCACCCGAGATCAGCTGGACTTAAGATTACTGCCATGATCTCCACATGGGATGGGACCTTGATGCATGATGCGTTCCGGCATGTGCAGAAGCCCTCTCCCAATGTTGACAAGCTCTCTCCTTGGCTCTCGCTACCCGACGCCATTGTGTCTTGGGTTCGCCGTGGATCACCCAACCACGCGAACCTAGTACGGTACAAATGTCGATAGACAAGTATCGTCATCAAATTATAGACGCATGGTGGGCAGGGTAGGGACACTGACGGCTTACTATATACAAGGGGTGACTGAATAATAGAACGTGGGATTATAAATCTCGTGCCGACTTATGCGCAAAGCTTTGCGTACATATAGACCTTGGTAATAGTTGAAGTGATAAGAACATGCTACGTCAAGATCTGAGCCGGAGCTTCGGAGATTTTTCTCAAGCAGAGCGCCTTTTTCCCCAGTGTCTCTTTACATACATAGAACACTAGGTATGGTAATCATCTCAAGAAATCTTAAAAAGAAGAAATTCTTTAGTTACATAGGTACTATGTAGATGTAGATACTTACATTAGGTACCTTCGTAGTGTATGCGCGCGCGGAACATTCCCGTCAAGCCAATTTGTTCCAGCCACTGCCTAGAACCGGAAAAATTAGTACCGGTCCACCGCTAAGGAGAACTTTATAAGCCCCTGGGCAGCTGCGGGGCTGCGCAGTGGACTCTGACTTATATGGGTATAGGTACATATAGAAGAACATGTGAGGTACTCGAATTCATATTGCGCATACATGTATGTAGTTAGGTAGTCTAAGTAGCCCCATCTGTGCACCACGTACACATCATTGATGATGGCGAGCACCTTCCAATCCTTCTGCATTTTATATTGAATTTGATATCCCGCTCCGGAACGTCTCCGTCACACGACCCCAGTTGACTTTAACATTGACCTTCCTGAAGAATCGTCTATTATGTACACTGCATTATAGGATCAACTTACCTTGCACCCTTCACCTTGCATCGTCTTTGTTGATCTCCCGAGGTAGGACATTATCACGAGGCTACATACCGTATCTTACATTTCGCTCCAAGTGGATCTCTTAGTCCCCGAGGAATATCAAAGGAACATCCAATACAGCGGAAGCGTATCATATTTCTTCGCAGGCTCCCCCTTCTGAACAAGGGCATTCTTCCCGACTCCAATAGGTCGTGCGGCATAGGCGTCGTTATGTAGAGGCTCTTGTTCGCCAAGGTCGTCAACCGAGATTCCTTGCATACAGCTTCTATCCCTGTTCCCTGTTCTTACTAGAATAGGCCGTCGTATATTACCTACTAAAGGAGCTCAGGCACCGTGTTCGACTCTGAAAAGTACTCGGTACAAGCAAGCTATTTCGCTTGCTGAGGTTCGATAGTCAATGCATAGATGAACACAAACCTCATCAGTTCTCGTCTCTGCTCCAGCATTGAGTTGTATATTACCGGCGCAGGTTGGCATTCTCGCCTCGAATACCCTTGGCCGTACGTACGGGCTACCGAGTGGCCTCGTCGCAAGCACAAGATACGAGTTCAATAATCTCCATCTACCCGCTATTAGCCGGGTTGTCCTTATTATTACATTCTATGTAGGTACAAATATGGGGTACCTTATTGAAATCGTCAAGTTACCGCAATCGTCGACTTGCAACTAGGAAGGCTTCAATAGAACGCATGCACGGGGCGCCTAAAGGCGGTCAAAATGGGACCATCGAAACTATCTATCACCTGTGGATATTCCTAGAAAAGAGATTCATTTCCTCATTTCCTCATATCCACATTACTCAGCTTGGACTGTACGATAATTCCAGAAAGGTCGTTACACAAGATTGCTTCTCTGCCGTGTCAGGCAACCATTAGGCGGCCTTTTCGTCCCGCGGGCATTATTGCATCATCGTGCTTTTGGTGTGAAGCACACTTTCAGGATCGCACTTGGTACATGGCTGGATGCGAACGGACAGCCCCTTTGGAGAACCCATCGATCGACTAGTGGAGCTCTAGCGAGCTTAAATAAATGTTCCTAATAGGAGCTTTGGGCGGTCTGTAGCATGTAGCGGCTGGGTACCGCGTTGCTAGTGCTCCCGTCTGCATGGTGCATCATTTTGAGTCTTGACGCTTCATCATTACCCAAACAGACTCATGGACCATCTGGGTGGGAGAGCGCACAGACCATCATTCCAATTTTGTACGCAAAGGAAACCAGTCGGTCATATCACGAGGTGAGCACCAGATCCGTCCGAATATTGAACGTCGTCCAAGCTCGCTGAATATTGCACGTCAGCGAATAGGCGAATGACAACATACAATGTAGGGTACCACTATTCGAGACACTACTTGAGGCTATACCTTGATTCTGATCTATCACTCGGGAATCTGATCAAGACTAGGCGGGCTTCCACCTGCTTTCGTTATCGCCTATGCTGACCACCCGTACCCTGCCCTATCCGCGCTTTGCTTTTTATTTTATTTTTCTCTTTTCGGCTCCCCCCTTCTTAACCGTTGCCTTCATCCCACTTCAAGCCGAGGCAAACGTACCACCGTACTCGTATCACCGTACCCACAAGATGCAACCGAGATGCATAGTACCCTGGTACTTTCTAGAGGCCAGGTCGCCATCAGAAGTATCACCAGTGGAGATGATGCTAAGACAGGAGAGCCAAAGTTGGATTCGTCTCTACGCCAAACAGGCTAACGTTATTAGTCGGCAGTGCAGCAGCCCAGAAGCACGAACCCCGGGGTAGCTCCGAGACGACTCACGTCACCTAATGATAAGAAGTGATAATATAGGTAAAGAATCACTCGAGAAGAACTATAGTTCATCTCGCCTATTCGGAATATTTTCATGCGCCTGGATCAAAGTGTGATCCTGTGATGATTCGGTTGCACGCGATCAAGCCGTAATTACAAGATTTATGCGTAAAATGCCGCCGGACTAATAACCCAGCCAGACGGAGATTTTCTTCAACAGGGACCAATTTCATCTATCATGCCCGATGGGATCTGGCCCTTGACTTCCCCGACAATTGGATGACGCCAATGACTTCAACCTAGCAGAACGATCTCGAGCGAATTCCCAAGTGAACAAAATATCGTTCGAGATGATTGAAATACATAGGGACCCAGTATTTCCATAGCAGCGTTGGGTCTAATGAAATTGAGAGATCCATAGCAGTTGGGAGAGCCTCTTACCGTACGGTCGGGTACAATAAATAGGGGCTTTAGGAGGTCCGGGGCGGCCCTCGATTCCACTTGGCCCTAAGATCGGCAGGGCCAACGCTAGGACTGCGAGCCCAGGCTTCCGCCGGTGAATTAATACGCCAGCTAAAGACCAGGAAATAGATTGACCTGGCTCGAGCTGCCAAGCGACGTGGGGAGTTACGTACTGTACCAGGAATTTACTCCTTACTAACATTGAACTTACTGTAGTGGAACAATTTACCTTGAAGGGTCTCTTCTCCGTCTTAACGGTTTGATGGGCGTACCTGCAGTCAGCCATGGTTGGATTGGAACACGAGGCGGCTGTCAAACGCGTTCCATCGTCCCAGGACATACTGCTCCGTGGTTCAGAATCCCCAGGCGGGAAACACCTCTTTGAGATTCTCACGAGTGAGTTTCCAAAACCGGAGAAGCTGCCGATAAACCGCTGGTGTTGAAGATTTTCTATTTGACACTCTTTCCAGTGTGATATCTTGACAACTTCTCCTGCGCTAGGATCTCAGACGGGCCATGGTGAACTCGTGGTTACCCTGCTTGTTATGACCCATCTGCCTCGTGCTCAAGCTTGGGAATTCTCTACAGGCCCAAGCTTAGCTTGCCCAGATTCAATCTAATGTACTGTGACATCGCGCGTTGCGAATTGACTCTCGAACTCATACCTGGCTCTATAATACAACTGCCCTGTCAATAACAGAAGCGCACCGCCCTTCGGAGTCTGGCCGAACTCCCCACACTCTGGGAATTTTTATTCCCAGACGTCTGGCTACCCGTTTTCATCTAGCGGATAAAGGTTTAGCACGATCGGTCTACCGCAGTCTCATGTGTGTGCAGCGTTGCATTCGGGCGTCCGCCAAACCCAGCAAGACGTCGAACCCTGAAACAGATTAAAGGAGCAGCGCCGAACCACGTTTTGTCCCAGAACATTTTCAATCTTGTCTCACCTTTTGTCCTTTCTTCACCGATGTGGCCCTCGCAGCTTGCCCTTTAGCGGCAACATCTTACAACAAGTCACCGCTCAAATGACATCGTGCTCTTTAAGTGGAATAGTCCTACCATGCAGATACGGCTTCAGATAACGGGGATCGACTCGGGGAGTCAAACATATCCAGGCTTTTGCGTTATTTCGTCCGAATTTGTACCAGGAACGCGAATTATTTTTCCCACTTCCGGCATAGCCTGAGGGATTCACCAACCTGGTAGGAGTTTATGAAACTGACTTACCCCGGTATTCAGCTAGCGTGGAAAAGCCTAGAAGCTTGGGAATGATTAGCAGGATTCGTCTCATTCCTTTCTCTTTTTAGCGGCTTTGGATGAGCGCTTCGACAGTATAAGCGAGAGGAACCACCACCAGCACCGCCAGCACAACACACAGATTCGTGATACGAAGACGTCAAGGGATGTAATCATAAAAGCAAAACGTATCCAACCCATTCTTTTTGGCTTGCACACGTTGTACAGCAACTAGCGCAAGCCCGCACCAAGCTGCATCTTATTTAGTCCACTGCAGGTGGCATTGCTGCATATGGAGCTATGTCCTGTCTCAGCTCCGATTCAGCCGGGAATCCAGACCGGTTCACGTTATCATGTTCATGTTGCAGTTGAAACTACTCCGACTTGGATGGAGACGGCTTGAACATTGCCGAACACTGGTTCTTGTACTTATGGGCATTGTCTTCCTGCACCTCGTCGGTCAAAAGTTGGCGGAGACCCTGCACGCACGCGAATAAGTTGGTCCCGAGAAGCAATAAGCGTATGCAGGAGGTGACGGGTCCGACATGCTGGGATCTCGCACCGGGGCAACGGGCAGCGGGCAGCGGAATATTTTCCCGGGTCTAACTGGCTAGTATGCGGTCCAAACAAACCAAGACGGGCCCTTTCATTGAAGCCAGTTAGGTTCTCCATTTTCTATCCTGCTAAAGTCTCCTAGCCACTTCACGGAGAATTACGATTGCACCCATAGGTGGACTTTAGCAAAAAGCCGTGCGGGCTCTGAAACGGCCATGCGCGCTCTAGGCTCTCGAACCCGGTAGTTTGGCGTCCTAGACCAAATTACACTATCGCAACGGCGGCCCATGAAGCCGACGAGAATGGGGCTCAACCCACCGCCGACTCTCCTACATTCTAGAAAAACTACCTAGGCTAGTGCGACCTCTATTCCTGCGCATGTGGTCAGTATCCGGTATCATATGAATATTTGCTCGTGGTTAGGCAGCTGTTAGACACGTAGACACGTAGTCTTGCTTTCTGGTCCACTTGAGGATCACGCCGTCCCTCACTGCCGGGTTCAATAGGTTTCGGGATCTCGGATAGCTCCGATAATTTTTCATAAAGTCCCCATCACTACCTACTATCTACCAAGGTGGCTTAGCTTGAAGAACTTTTGAACTACCGCTCATACGCGGAAATCCCGGAGGAATCAGGAGATCGCGTTGGTTACGGGATTTGATCAGTAATGCATGTGCTGGGTTTGCTCCTCCGGACGCAATACTTTGCAGCTGATGAAGCTATCGTCAGTCCCTCGCTTCGGCACGTAGGACGATAGACGACCCGATAGGTAATTTCTAGAAAGGCGTAGTATCTCCACCCATCTTGAACTAAGAAAGTACATCTCCATTGCCCGTCTATCTTTAACCTCGTCACACAAGATGGATCCCGTAATAAGCAAACACCTCTAGGTTGGGAAAGGAGAAAGGAGGAGTTCTTGCAGCAAATGGCCGAGATATAGACTACATCTAGCTGGACTACATACGCACCTACCTATGTACATATAGGCAGGGGCAGCATGCACCTTAGGTAGTCATTCTTGCCTTATGTAGGGTTAACAGAAGTTATTCAGCATTACCTGTTAACATGCTCACGTAGGAAGTCGCATATGCAACTATATCGACTCTACCGCAAACCTAACCTAAAGCCGCGATTCCAAATCTAGGTATGCATTTGAATGAGGCCATAGAGCCTTCCCGACAACATTTGCATCAATTGCGTAGCGCCCCCTTGGACCCTACCTCTTAGACACCTATGCGTGCCTACCTGTAGTTTGATTTGCGCTTTCTTACCTGACCGAACTTCCCCTTACGTAAGTAGGTATGGGTAACACCATCCATATACTAGAAAACTATCTAGGTACACGCTGATGCATGGCCTCCAGGTTATTTCATTGCTTATACAATGTGGACGGTACATCTAGAGTATACCTCTGGAGACATACTATTACACTCGGGGGGGGGGGGGGGGGGGGGGGTTGACCCCAAAAAAAAAGGGGGAGAGAAAAAAAAATTTTAGACAAAAAAAAAAAAAACAAAAAACCA
>JAMAKT010000071.1:0-43623 GCA_023628415.1 Hypoxylon sp. PDH2405 | reverse complement strand
CCCCCCCCGACTCCCAGACCTTACGGGGAGAGGAGAAAAATAGAGTGGCCATCATGATACTCAGCTCACAGGCAAATAAGATATTCACCTTCAAAATCATGATGACCAAAAGACCAATGACACACAGATTCATATAGTCACACTTGACATGCATGTTTCTTCCAAGCCACCGTAGACCCGGTATACCGGTACAGCTATTAATCAAGATCACGTTACAACCCGATATCCAACTTCCCAACCCAACCCGAGGGGAACAGGGAGAGAACAGAGAAGCAAAGAGGCCTCCGCAATCCCAGGGGAAAGGAAAAAGGGAAAGAAATCCACCGGTCCCAAGGTCTGCAGCCACCCGGCCGTGACGCCAGCCCTTGGGAACCTTGGGACCTGACGATCGGAATCGACGCAAGACAGAAAGAGAGAGAGAGACATGGAAATGTTCTTCAATTTGTCTCACGATGCGGCAGACGGGAAGAAGAAGAGGAAGAAAAAAAGCGGGACGAGGAAACGGACATATAGGAGAATTAAACAAGAGACAAGAAACTCACACATAATCGTAATTATGGGCTCCGTCATTGGTACCGTTCCGCACAAATGCATCCCATGGTTCCCGTTTCTCTGGGACGCGGGATAGAAAGCACCGTAAGCTGGGAATATTTCAGACACCTTGGGTGGCTTCTGGGGGGGCCTCGAGTACAGAATAATTTAGGTCCGTCAACGTATGAGATGAACTTGGAATTGGTCAATCATATCACTTGCAACGGGTATCCCACAAAACCTCGTCCTATTTGTGACCTCAACTTGAAACGGAGCGCCGCTGCACAAAGGTTCGCAACATGCCTCTACGTATACAGAGATGCACAGGTACACAGATACGCAAGCTAGACATACATAGATAATACAGATCGCGCGCATGCAGTCGATGTCGTCCGTATGACATTGTATACCTAACCTACCAAACCTAGCAAGTCCCCTATGTTTGCGTCCCGCGTCTGTGGGACCCGGGAACGAGTTCCCCGACTTCGTTCCAAAGGAACCGTACTCTCGGTGTAGTTCGGCGAAGCCTAAAGCATTCCCATCATCCCCTTTTCCTCCAAGGTATCACAATCGGCTAACTAACATCTCGTCCACTCCCGCGGGTTCCCAAGTCGTCGGTAACCGTGAGTTTGCAGTCTACCGTGTCAAGGGTTTTCTCCCAAATTCTCTCGAGATAATCTCCATAATTTCCTTACGGCCGTTTGGAGGCGCATCGGATTTTACACAGATGCGCCCCAATTATGTGGGATTGAGGGGAAAAGGCGGCGGCTCGCTTGCTTGGAATCGGAAAATTTTATTCTCTTCCCCCTCTGTGAATTGCCGGGGTAGGAGAAAAGAAATAGGCGAGTTGTCTCGGGTCGATACCTGACATGACATGACAATTCTAGTTGGTGAACAGCGAACGCATTGCTATGTGATCCTTGTCTCAATGACGAAGCCATGATCGTTTAGCCATCGTTTTGGGACTGAGACGTAAGGTCAAAAAGGCTTGAATACCTTTCGACGTACCGATGTCTCAGCGGGGTGAAAACTCCAAGCCTCAATCAAGCCAAGCGTTTTGACTGGGGCTCCTGATATGTATAATTTGAGCCGAGGAGGCGCAGTGGCTTATTCAATGTCTAAGTGCCACACGAGAGAGCAATGATGAGACATGCAAGTCTTACCGAAGCCACTTTATGTCTGAATCTCTACCTGTCTCCGCGTTTATCTTCCGACAGATGGAACCCCTTTCCTCTGGCGGGAGAACTGCAGGTATCCGGCCTACCATATCCGTGGTATGCAAGAAACTCTGCGTTGCAGTGGTGCCATAGACACGGGATGAAAAGTAAGGGTTTGGCGGACGTTGACGATGGTAATCTTCTGGGACGGGCCAGATAGCAGCACAGAACATCTTGTCTCACACGGACATATAATCTCGTGTTCCCCAATACTTTGGGGACAGAACGTCGAGAATGTTTGTGGCAGGCGTCCGCTCGCTTCTTCCGGCGTAAGGGGTTATGCTGTACGAAGTCGCACAGCGATCTTGTGGTAATGGTGGTCCGATGCGGTGGAGGACGACAGGAAACGTTTTGCAACGCCAATTTGCGTCTAGTTGTCTGTCATGGTTTAGATCAAAGCTACCAATACTTGTCCAGTACGATCGTGGCAAAGCGCTATATAGGACGAAAAACCCGCCCTGGAGAACCAATCTGCGCTTAATGAAAGGAGGATGGCGCTAACGTCGTGGAACTTTGCAACTTTGCAGACTATGGTGCATCTATTAGCAACCCTTAGTAGAATATTCGCTGCCTCCCTGTCATGGGATCATCCCCGCTATGCAAAACAATGGCATCCAACGCCGTATCCATGAATGCATGCTAGACAAACAAAATATCCAAGGAAGACAAATGGCTACAAGCGAGACTGCATTGGTGGAAAACTGCTCTCTTGTGGCCATTGCACCTCAGGCCAGATGTGGCGGATGGCTTCCCAAATGTGACTACGGAGATATCCGCGTTAGCTAGATGGAAAACAGGGAAGGGGGTCTGAGCAATGGAGCATCGTAACAAATACATACCTGACGTAGATGATGTTCAACCCATCCCTCACTTCCGAGGGTACCTCTCTCGCATCTTTCTCGTTCTGAGCTGGTAGGAGAACCGTCTTGACGCCGGCTCGGTATGCTCCGATCAGCTTCTCCTTAATCCCACCTACTCTCTTTACGTGACCAGAGAGTTGGAATTCACCCTATCTCTGGTGTTAGTGTCCTATTAATGCTCACGTGAAACTCTGCTTGACTTACAGTCATGGCCATCGTTGGGGGAACAGGTCGTCCGGAAAGGAGTGATATGAGAGCAATGGCTTGAGCCATTCCGCTAGATGGTCCGTCCTTTGGTACAGCTCCGGATGGGCAATGGACATGGAGACTGCGCTTCATCATGATATTTTCGGTAGGATCCTGAGTCAAACCTAGCTCGTAGGCGTGATTGCGTACCCAACTTCTTGCAACTTTGACGCTTTCCTTAAGAACGTCTCCTAGATTACCGGTAAGCTCAACACTTCCGTCACCAGGCATATCGAGGACTTCAATGAAGAGGATGCCTCCATTGCCCCCAGAGCTATAAGCCACAAGGCCCGTAACTATCCCTGGCTGGCTGGTCTTCTCCGCTATCTCATCTTCAAACTTTTCAATGCCTAGGATGGATTCGAGATCATCGACTGTGACTTCTGCCCTGTATGTCTCCGGTTGGCCACGGTCGTTGGCTTCCACAAATTCAACGGCTTTCGCACGACAGACGGAGCCAATCTCTCGCTCAAGGTTGCGAACTCCCGATTCGCGAGTGTATGATTCAATAATCTTTAAGATGACCTCCTCGCTAAAATGTATTTGGTCCTCCGAAAGGCCGTTTACTCTGATCTGCTTAGGAACGAGATGTCGTAGTGCGATGTGTTGCTTTTCAAGCGTCGTATAACCAGAGAATTCCAAGGTTTCCATGCGATCCAGTAATGGGCCCGGAATGGTATCGAGGGTATTAGCAGTAGCGATGAAGAGAACTTTGCTAAGATCGATAGGTGTATTGATATAATGGTCGTGGAATGCGTGATTTTGCTCGGGATCTAGCACCTCGAGCATTGCAGCAGAAGGGTCACCGTTATGATTAGACATGCCCAGCTTGTCTATTTCGTCCAACAGGAAAACAGGGTTCGCTACACCGACTTTCCTTAAACCTTGCACAATCAAGCCCGGCATTGCAGCAACATATGTTCGTCGGTGACCTCGTATCTCTGCTTCATCCCTGACACCTCCAAGTGAGATGCGGTGGAACTTGCGCCCAAGGGCCGTGGCAATGGATCTAGCAATACTAGTCTTGCCAACCCCGGGTGGGCCAACCAAGAGCAAAATAGGAGCTTTCTCAACTCGCTTCTTGTTCACTAACATCTGAATCTTGAGGCTGCTGGCTTTTATCTTGTCTTCCAAGTCGGGATCAACAGCAGCGCCATCCTTTGCGGCAGCCTTGGTAGACTCTAGATCGGCTACCTCTTGTTCGGCCTGCTTGATTTGCTGGTCCAGAGCTGCATTTGCCGATTGCATCAATCTGACGATAGTGAGATAAGAAAGCAAGCGCTTCTTCACTTTTTCGATCCCGTAGTGGTCATTATCAAGCTGTTTTCTCGCGCTTTCTAATGTGCCAGCACTGATGGGGTCATCTGTCACGACGGACCACGGTATCTCAGCTAGCGTTTCGAGATATGTCCTGAGAACCTGATATTCGGCCTGCGCAGGCATCATCAGTTTCAGCCGCTTAAATTCACGTTCGGCCATCTTGGCAGCTTCTGGTGGGAGCTTGGCTTCCTCTATCTTTTTCTCAAGATCTTGCAAGTCATCTGGATCGTGCTGGTCGCCTTGTCCACCACCAAAAAGATTAAACGGTGATCCGCCGCTGAGGCCGAAACGGGCTGGGGGTATTTTAAGGCCTGGCCGCGGTGGTCTGATAATTTGCTTCTTCTCATTTATTTTCTCCGCATCCTCCGGGTCTATTTGGATGGGTATGTCCGTAGTACTAACGGCAGTAAATTTGATATGGCTTTTAAGCTCATCCACGTGGCGCTCCAATATCTCAATGACCTTCCGCATACGATCCGCTACGTCAACGGCGGCGAGCACTTGGAGCTTCTCCTCATAAGAAGCGTCAACGACGTTCATCATGAAATCAGCCAAGGAACCTCCCTCGTTGGGTGCCTTCCTGGCAATGAACTGCTCGAGCCTTCGCGAGAGGAGAGGGTTTAAACCTCCAGTACCATTGGATAGGATAAATGCTGATACGCGGAGATAGGACAATAGTTCCCTCGACAGCCGCTTCAGGGTGCCGAAGAGATCCTGGTAGGAGGGCTTCTGAAGTTCTTGAGGGGTAACTTCATCAGTGTGAGGAACTACCCGTGCTTCGAAGAAAGGGCGTTCTTGGGTGATCTTTTCAATATAAACCCGTGACACCCCCTGCACAAGCAAGTTGAACTCGGCCCCGTTCTGTCCTTGGATCGCATTAATCTTGCCCGAGACTCCATAACCAAACAACCGGTCGCCCTTAATCTTGTTTTTGTTTGCATCCAGTGGCTGGTTGTGTCGTTCGGGATCTTGATCTAAGAGCATCTGGCCACGGTGATTTAGGAGAGGCGAGTTCAGAGGTACGCAGATTACTGGAATTTGGTCGACTCGCCTCGCACCTTTAGAGGCACGGGTATAGACACTCGAGAGTAAAGCAGGTATATCGGAGCGGCTCGCTGGTACGGGTATTCGAATGACGGAGCCGGGGAAGAGCACATTTTTCTTCCCCAGAGGGATCACGGGCATCACAGCAGACTGCGCCATGTTGACTTTGGTTCCCTCTTCGATTCGCGCGCGCGGTGGGTAGAGTGGGTAGAGGGACGACGAATCAGTATGGAAACCTCTCAAACGAGAAGTTGTATTGATGCTATGTTACACGGACGAATAATAAGACAAGACAAAGAATTATTCGTCGCTTAATATAGGAGTGAATGAGGATATGTTCAGCGGCGTTAAGGGTGTGTGTGGAGGACGACGAAGAAATAGTAGTTGATGTCAGAGTGGTGGAAGTCCACATGCATGTACATAGAACCACATGTGCAGTACATTCCGATGCGGCGCGCGTTAAGTAGGCCCTGTCGGCTACGTAGCTCGGGCTCCATAACAGTTAGCTTACTCCCTAAAATTCAGGGATGGGATGCGTGCCGTTCCTTCCAGAAGCTGCGGGTGCGGCGTCCCATTACAGCACTTACCGAGGTTCACTCTGCCCAATATGTGCCAGCACCCCAGATTTGATCAACCGAAAACTCTCCACTTCACAAGACCGCGGTTGGTGATAATGCGATATTACCGCTTTCTTCTTTCCGGATCATTGCCCTATCCATTGTACAATTACCTACTTAATTGATACTGTAAACAATTACTGTATGCAATGCAATGCGTCCCGGTGACGTGGCTCTAGGATCTGATATGAATTCCCCATTGGTACTATACCTACATGTACGTAATAGCTCATTGTATTTATGATTACATAAGCAACTATTACCTAAAAATGTACCTAGTAGCACACAAGCCACAGCAGGTGCTATCCATACCTTAGGTACCTCCTATAGGCGCTACCCCGCGATTTTAGTGCACCCATTTAAGAAATCAATTAAAAAGTCCCAGTCGCGTCAAACCAATTTCTCAACGCGTCTTCCGCACCTTCAATCTCCAACCTACCAAATACCACCATCCACTCCCTCAAAATCATGACTTGTATGAGCCCGAAATAAGGATAACACCCCGAAATCTATATATGCGCGTACTAACTGTATTATCGAGCAGCTTACGGCGGATACACGCGCACCACCTACGGCGCCACCGGCGGCGATGACGGCGGCGGTTTCTTCGGTGGCTCCCAGAGCGGCAGCCAAGGAGGCACCAAGCACCCCAGCGAAGAGTCGTTGCGGCCCGTAACAGTAAAGCAGATCATCGACGCGGAGCAAGCCTTCGGTAACGACGGCACCTTCCGCATCGACGGCGTCGACATCACTCAGGTCACATTCGTCGGCATGGTGCGACAGATCAGCCCCCAGACCACCAACATCACGTACCGGCTGGACGACGGCACGGGAGTCGTCGAAGTCAAGCAATGGCTGGACCCTGACAAGCAGGAGAACGACGCGAACCGCGCCACCTTCCAGGAGGAGCAGTACGTCCGCGTCTGGGGCCGCCTCAAGAGCTTTGGCAATAAGCGACACGTTGGTGCACACGTCATCAAGCCCGTTACCGACTTCAACGAGGTCAATTATCACTTACTAGAGGCCACCTATGTTCACCTGTTCTTCACACGCGGTGGCGGAGTGGTGGGTGGTGGCGCCGGTGGCGATGGCAATGCCGCGGAGGACGACAGCATGTTCGTTGAGAACAATGACGCTGCCTTCCTGAGGAGCGCGTCGCCCAAGGCGAGGAAGATGTACCAGTATCTCAACCAGTCGAAGAGCAACGAGGGTACCAACATACAAATCATAGCAAGGGAGACGGGTATGACGGTCCAGGATGTCATGGCAGCGGCTGAGGAGCTGCTGAGCCATGGTAAAATCTACACCACTATCGATGACGAGACGTTTGCCCTTCTTGAAGGTTTCTAAGACCCACGCTTCGTTATTTGGCATGGTAAAGCATGGCTGAGAGCCAAAGATGATGTAGATAGCGTCCAGGCGTTGATGGCATGATAAATTAGGCATGGATGGGAAATCACATGAGCAAGGTTAAGAATGGGAACCAAGGTGTAGAATGAATGGCCTTTAATATGGGCTATCTACCTAGATAAATGAATGACCGACTAATGATACCTGAAATGAAAAACTAGAAACAACGATAGCAAGTACCCCTAACTTCATCAAGGAGTAAATCATGATTTATCAATCCAAGATTCGTCCAAAACCAGACGGGACTGATAGACCCGCAACTACTATGAAAAGTACGGTCACGGGTCCACCGATTGCCCACCGGCATCCGAAGAACGGGATTCCCTAACCAGTCGTCGTAAAGCAAACGAGCGTGAGAAAGTAAAACCAGAGCTAACTAGCCCACGAGAGTCCTAGAAGCCAATTTGTAGCAGTGTAAGCATAACCAAGCAAAAGCAAGCGGGCAATCTGTTTTTCAACCAATCTAGCGCACACCAAAACACATGTCAAATTCGATCATCATCACTTCATCGTAAATCTTCTTCATCAGCAAGACACAACAACAACACAGTGGCGGGCGACAGCAGCAAGCTGCTCCATCGTCGAATCCCTTACATCATCTTAAACCCGGCGTTAAGCTTGATGGGGATCGAGTTGGGCAGCTTCTGCGGCTCGCGGACCATGATGGTCAGACGGACGGGGGACTTGCTATCAGCTCCAAGATAGACATCCTTCTTGGCCTCGAAGCCGAACTTCTTGTAGTACGCGTTGTTCTTCTCCGAGCTCGACTCGAGGTACATGGGTCGGCCCTCGGCATCAGCCTGTAGAGATTTAGTATGCGGAGGTATATACCTAGATTAAGGTACCACGTGGCTACGATAGGTGGAAGAAGCCAAATTGGGAAAGGGGTCGATTAGATGCTAACAATCCCATGACGAGACATTCTTCACTCCTATCTTGTTCACGTGCAGGTACGTACCTTAGCAGCCATGTGGTCGATGAGCTTCCTCGCGTAGCCCCTACGCTGGCCGCTGGGCTTGGTGCCCAGGTAGACCAGGTAGTAGCAATCGTTGTCCCTGTCTCCCATGGTCTCAACCTTGGTGTTGTGGAGGACCGGCAGCAGCTCTTGGTAGTAGCGCTTGCGGCCCTCGGCAGACAGTTGATAGTAGAGTCTCCACATACCACTGCGGATGATGGTCAGCCAGTCGTCCATCTCCTTGCCCGGCGGCATCCTGTATCTCACACAAAGTGAACGCGTTAGTTTGACGACATTTTTTATAAATGCTTCTTACCAAGCTAAGACCCCCGGGAAAAATAGCAAAACCCGAGATTGAGGCCACGTATTCCAAGTTCTCTCGCAAGTTAAGTGCAGGTGAGTGGGTTGTATATACGCAGCCTCTATAGAGCTCCTAGTTTTCTTTTTCCCCGGTTGGCCTCTCTTGATGATCTGACGGCAAACAACTCACCAGAGCGCCACGCCCTCGTAGTCCGGCCCGATGGTCGTCACGATGCCCCTGTAGCAGTGAGCCGCCACGATGTAGTTGAAGATGTCGACGTGGAGCCTCCACTTGGCCTCGTCGTCGTAGCCGACCATGTCGTCCGCGTCGAGGAGGTACTGTGCCAGTTCATCAGTAGCAAAGGCTTGCGCTAGAGACAGCGCCGCTTCCTTGTACTCCGATATCCCGATAGCACGGACTTGGCCCTCCCATTTTTGAGGGATGAGAGAACGCTTCTTCAACTCAACAAGGGAAACACTGTTGCTTACGTGCTCCATGTTGGGTGGCTTTCTACTCAAACCTTTCGTCGCCTACACGTAGCCAAACAGAGCCGCATTAGTCACAATGTATGTACTAGCATTCAGAGCAACAGTTCTTAGTGTCGAGTGGATGGAGCCCACTCACTTTAATTATTATTATTTAATATATCCTGTATACTATCCCCAGTGTGGACTCTAGAGAGCTGAGTTCTGGAGATAGGCATAAATCTCGCGGGATGAGCTAGGCAATTGAGGCTCGTGCGAAGGTCAACAGACATCAATGTTGGTTTGACGAGGGTGTCGTTCTTAAGAAAATTGGGAGGTTGTAAATTCAGACAACAGGCGACGTCACAGGGAGAAGAGACGAAAGATCCCCAGAGTCCGACAGTTGAATAGAATTGAGCTGACGAAAGCGATGAGATATTGGATTGCTATTGACAAAGAGCTAATGACAAAAAATGACAGTCTTGTGAGCGACTATAATCCCGTAAGAAGGGATTATATACTATAACAAGAGTTTTGAGTATAGCTAGTAGTGTCTTGTATAACCTCGAAAGTGACTTGTTGCAACCAAAGTTATCGTTTCCCAGGTTAGTGAGAGAAACGAAGGTAAGAGGAACTTAGCGTTTGTGAGCGCCTGGGGGTCCTTAAAGAGTGGCAAGCCCGGTGTACAAAGCACAGTGTATAATGTCTGGGTGAGGCGAGGAGCCAAGGGAGAGTTGCGCGGGATGTGATGCAGAGAGCCTGAATAGTCGGTGGTAAGCTGAGGGAGCCGCAGAAAGGCGTAACACGACAAAGCGGCCAACCAGCCACCAGGGACGGACTGGAATTACACTATCCATCCCTATCCATGTTATCCATGCTATCCATGCCCCTCGTGGACTACTACGTACTTACGTAGCCAGACAGGAGTCTCATATCAGCATCTTCCATTGGTCAGTCGGTACTTAGCGGAAAACGGCAACGACCGTCTGGGTGTTATATGCCGCTTATTGGTTTCGCGGTCACAGTGCGTCCGACCCAAGAACTTGGATTGCTCAGTTTTCCAGGCTTGACTGCATACATTGTACACCAGTCTCGTGCACACAGAGTTGGTGTGAAGGGTGAAGGAGGGTATGGGTGCTCACCTATTGGTATGCAACAAACGTTCTTGTCAAGGTGTGGGAAAGGTGGGGTTGGTTTTTCCTTGGGAAGACAGGCCGCTTTTACTTGAACTTGGTCTTGGACTTAATAATACCTCGTTCCCAAACTGTGCTGCAAGTACTGATCCTACCGCAGTCTACGTTATCCTTACACGCAACCTCCACTAGGAAGCTTGCTTTTGCTTGCTCGCCGGCAGCGCTGGCTGCAGCTTACCTACAGCGTCACCTGATAGTTGAACTCAACGTCGGTCTGGCCCTCGGAGACCCGGAATTACCAGGTATGCTCACTTAGATGCGCTTGATGCGGCCAGCCTAATCCTGAGATCTAACAGCCACCCGGTTGGGCTGTGTTTCACTGCAGATAAGCGTGGGGTTGCGGTGTTTAATCCCGGAGTGGGAGAGGAGTCATCCCAAGCTTGGGCTCAAATCTGACAGTTATCAATCGGATATGTCTGGTTCTGGATCAGAGAGCGGCACACTTATCTGCCCAGCCCCGGTCCGTCCGGGGGCGTTTTGCGGTGCGGAGTAATGATTGGTATGTATTAGTTGGTATTGGTTGGTATTCATTGGTGGGTGTGATATTAACGGGGTTTTGCATTTTTGAAACAAAGCAAACCCCCGGCTCTGAATAGCGCTTATATGGGGGATATCTATCGTTGAAATAAAGCAAGTCTAACCACAGGTGTGAGACAAAATGCATACTTCGGGCATGGCTTGCTCATCCTAGTGGGCGATCTCTGACGAAATTAAGAGGGAAAAAACAAACAACCACTCTCTTCTTTTCTCTCCATAGTCTGTTCAACTCCATCTCACATACGCCTAATCTCCTGTTCGTTGGTATACTTCTCAAGGCCAGAGTCGAGATGCTCCCACCATTCGAAGAGCATTGATTGACATATGAGCTTGAACCATGGCGTGAACTTCAGTTTTGGATCGGCGAATAGAGCCTTTAGCTCCTCGGCAGTGACGTATTTCGTGTCCTGTACTTCATTGGGGTTGATATTCAGATCGACGTTCGCCTTGATAAAAAGAATGTAGTCGACTTGTTGGAACAGTCAGCAATCTATTACAATCCTAAAGTTGAGCATTTCTCTTACTCTCATGTTCACCCCATTTACCATCGCTAGGAGCTTTGTAATGGATTCGTGTTAGGAAGTGGAAGTCCTCAATCGGCACTTGTTCCTTCTTGATGCCCAACTCATGGTCGAGTTTTCGCTGTGCCGCGCGCTTGACGCCCTCGATTGAATCTGGCAAGTTTGAGCCAGTCTCACCGGGTATTCCTAGAGGGTGCGAGCAGCATGTGTTTGTCCACATGTCAGGAAACGTGATCTTCTCGGAAGCGCGCTGCTGGAGGAGCAATCGGTTCTTGTCATCGAATAGGAAGCAGGAGAAAGCTCGGTGCAGCAAACCCTTATCAATATTGGTCATCAGATGGCCTGCGAAGGGTCAGACAAGGATCCAATAGTTAGCATTGAGTCATAACATACAGAGCTTCTTGCTTGCGGTTCCAATTGGCTTGTCGTCGTTGTCAAGGACAATGCACACCTCGTCCATGAGGCGGATCTGCTCTTCATCGTGCCCTTCTAACTCGGCAGAGCTAGTGTCGATGTCGGGAAACAGACGAAGGATTGTCTCTGCCGTTGGGCCATTTTGTGTGACAGTCGTCGTAGTAGACATCGTGACTGAATTATATCCAACCCTTTGTGTATAGAAGGTCGGTAGGTATGTTCCCTTTTTCTAGGAAAAAGGAGAGGAGGGGCAAATTGCTACGACTAGGTACGATATCGATAGCGCCGACTAAATCTGGAGGGGACCTCTGGTTAAGTGGGGGGACCTTATTTTTCTAGGGGTCGCGGGAGGCGCACGGGCCGTTATGTGTACCCTTCCAAGGTTGTCTATACCGGCAGGCGCCTGCAGGGTTAAATGAAAGCCACAAACGCCGTATATCAAGCCAATATTAAGACTTCCAACCTACACTTTATATACTAATAAATACCTACATCTACCGTATATCTGATGGGACCTGTTCAACAACGCATTCTAATCTGAGGAAAGCTATAATGTGTCTATTAAATTCTTTGATTCGAATATCGTCATACATCCTACCTAGGTACCTACCTAGGTAAGTATGAAGCAATACCTTATAGCACAATCATACAAGAAATTATCTGTAACCCATTCAGTAACATATGGATACGTCAGATGGACGTCCATATCCTATCGGTAGGGTATCAGCCTTACTGATGCAATGCAATCATCTATAGTAGAACCAATCAACACAGCTCTTTTTCATTTATGGAGGGTTGAACAGCGTCTAGTTCGGATACTGTGTAAATCTCATGTGTGTGAGAATTCTTCACAGTGACATGGTGGTGCATAGATGGCTGAATCTGACGAAGCTGAACGGTAACACTACGTGTAGATTTAGACAAATCCCGAGACTCTAAGACGCCCAGTTTCTTTATAGTGAACACATGACTAAAGTATAATGTCACATCATAGATCAGCTAGCCATCAACCTGCTGCGTTCCTATTCTCAGCATCCAGGGCCGACTGTTCCCAATCTGAGATGTAAGTATACCAGTATTCGACCATAGCCACTCTATCATACTAGTTAGCAACTTTTCTATGGGGAGTTTCTAAAACATCTGCCAACTTACAGAGCCAGCCCTATCGTAGTCCCAAGCCACAAGCCGGTAAGTTTCCAATCGAGAGCGAATGCAGTAGCAAACGAGATCGGCAATGCAATGAGATAGTAGATCGCCAAGTTTGCGTAGCCGCCAAATGACTGCTTGCCGATGCCACGAAGCAGTCCGTGAGCAACGGCTGCGAGGCCGTCGAAAACCTGCATAACAGCAACAAGCGGCATGACCTTTGCCACTATCCCAATGACTTCCTCATCCTGCGTGAATAGAAGCGGAAGTTGATAGCGGAGACCCGCAAGCAGTGTTAGGTTGAACAGTCCAATGATACATCCTGCACAGAATGCCTTCGATCCATTAGCGAATACATCTCACCGCCTAATCTGACAGCTGACTTACAACTTTAGCTGAGGTCTTGGCTGCATTGATTAACCTCGCTCCTATCAAATTGGCAATCCGCGTGGACGCAGCGATGGAGACAGGGAAGGGGATCATAAAGGTCGTTGAAGTTAAAGTGACTAAGATGCTCTGTGCTGCCAAATAAGACGTCCCGAATTGGCTTGTCACCAAGGTAAGAATTTCAAAAGCAAGCCACTCAGCCATCACCATAACCATGCCGGGTAATGCAAGCCATATCATAGGTCCTGCAAGATGTCAGCGATGTATCCAGCATGGAGCCTGGTTAGGTAGACATACCCCAGTTCGTAATAGCGCGACTGGTAAAACCTCCCCAGCATTGCGCCCCATCTACGAATGCGACATACGACAGCAGTAGCAACGGCATCAACGTTTGTGTTATCGCAACGGAAATAGGGGCGCCGATGAACCCCCAGCCAAAATGCCACACTAGGAGCCAGTTGATGAAGATGTTTATGGGAGCAGCAATCAACAAAACATAAGTTGTCGCAATAAACAATCCCTGGGATTGAACAAACCGTTTGCCCCCTTCGAACGCAGCGAAGCCGGGCACGCCTATGGTTATGATACGAAGGTAAAGACCCGCGAGTTCGGCAGAGCGCGGGTCAGGGACAATAAGGAGGAGTATATCTTTAGCAAAGAAGAAAAGCACGGCAACCGGGATAACGAGAACCCATAGGAAATACGTCATTCTTTGGAGTTGTAGGCCTACTAGGTGTTTGTGACCCGAGCCATAAGCTTGAGCACACAGTGTGTCCAGGCTCGTTGCGAGACCCTGCATCGGCGCGTAGCAGAGGATATTCGCTGTCATGGTGGCCACTGTTACATCCCTTAAATTAGTAACGGATGGGGTGGGACAAGGAAGAGTCTCAACTCACGGCTCACGGCACCTAGCTCTACCTTTCCGATCCGCCCAACGGCAAATATACTCGCAATGTTAATGCTATATTGTAATAAGAATGTTAATATCAACGATCGTGAGTAAGTCGCAATCGTCTTTGCTTCTCTCTGCCACGTAGTTTCTATCTTCCCTGAGGCTACGGCGGCGTCCCATTGTTCGTTTAGATGCTCATGAGGTAAAGCTGGCGGGACACCAAGCAGAGGGGAAGACTCTGAAGGCGGAACCGAGATCCTGGGAACCTCTTCGTCTCCGGGTGTTCTGCGCACCTTTGTGCTAAACAGGGCCTTGTAGAGCTTCGTGAACATCCCAGGCTGTTCCTCTGGGATATGTTTCGGCGGGAGAAGGTGATTATCTCTCAGCAAGCTGCATTCCGCATCTCGAGATTGTTTCCTTTCAATCCTTGTTAGGACGGGCTCGTTCACAGGTTCCGCTACTATGCTTGGTCGTCTGGCTCCAAAAGCAACACCGGTGGGCTGCGTGTATAGGACAGGCCCGCTTTCAGACCCAGAATCTGATCCGGACTCATCATCCTCGAATACATCCTCGGCCACCTCATTGTCGGAGCACTCAGCGATATCTCTAGCTACTATCTCTTGCGCTATTGGGGAGGAGGATCTAAATGATGAAGCCATATCTATTCCTCTTTTCTTGTGTGTAATCGGTTTCGAACTTGTCATCTTCATGTGTCTTCTGGTTTCACATTTCGGAGAGTGAAATCTTCGGATGATATATTCAGGAGTAAAGCAAGAAACAAGAAAAGCAATCCGGTAAGACAAGCACAAGCTAAACTTCCGCCACCATAGCTCATTAAACTTAGTATGCAGGTCTTTGAATATGAAGGTTTTATGTTAGACTTAGCATATTTATTAGTATTAGAGTGTTCCCATGCTAAATAGTATGTTAAATAGTATGTCGATATTGGTCACGGACTGAACTCGACAGTCTTTGCCTAGTCGCCCCCCCATATTTGAAGGCGGTCGAGCATTGCGTTCCTAGACTGGGGCCCCCCACCCTGCCCGCTTAGTTCTACCATACCGAGCTTGGTTGGCCGTCACCGGAGCTCACCTTAGAAGATGCCGTCATCTCGTTAGTCTCGATCTCGTTAATCTTAGGCGGGCGGGTGGCACAATGCATACTTGCTCTATTATGATACAGGCAAATCGGCGTCGATTAATGCGGATACATTGGGTACAAGGAGGACGGGAATAACGTAACTTGAACTGCTTCAATCGATCTTTGTGAGAGACCTACACCAAATTATCTCCGCTCCAATTGGCTCGTGCTCGAGCTACCTACCCCTGCTACCCCAGCTTCCCATCTTAAGCCTCCGAACCATGACAACACTCCTTCAGGGGCCAGGACTCTCATCCCTGCATTGACTATCTTCTGCTCAAAAACTTCAATAGGCTCTGAAATAGCAATGCCAACACGTCAGGCGGACCCCGAAGACGATCCAGCATCATATTCATGCTGCGGCACAATCTCTTTTTCGGAGTTGACGCGACCGATCGAAGTGGGAGACTGCAGCTCCGGCAATAATCTATTCTGGTCATGGCCCTTCCTTGGGCCATTGCTCGTCCAGAATGAGAGCAGTGACACGCGCGATCATTGCGCCAATGAGAGAAGTTTGTTTTTCTCCTTAAGAAAAGAAAATATTGATAAGAATCTCACTAACGACGCCATCAAGCCTTCCTCTCCTACCTGCGGCTCTCCGTCTACATGGCCATAGTCGCCGTCGCCATTGTCCTGTCCTTTCACCTTAAATCGCAACCTTCGGATCTTGAGCTGCGCATGGCCCGACCGCTCGGCATTATCTTCTGGCTATTGTCACTAATCTGCTTAGTCCTCGGTTTCTGTAACTATATCAGTAGGTCTCTCTCTTCTTCCAGCACTCTGAGTGCCACTAATCACCACCGTAGAGACTCTAGATAAATATAGTAAGAAAGTAGCTATAGTCCAGCATGGGTGGAGGACGCAATCCGTAAGGCCCCTCGCATACATATTCCGTTGCACCTTCTCAGTTAACAAGACGCAAAGATCATGTCGCTCATTGCATTGTGCATCGTGGGCACTTGTGTGATTTTGTTGGTAATCACAAAAGTGCAGGCTGATGGTTAAAATGCGATATTCACGACTTTTGCAGTCTGCCTACGCGGTTGGCTTAAAAGTTATATACATGGCCATGGTCCCCCACAATAAATCTGCTGATATATATACGCTTCGTCCCAGTCCTAAGTGCGCCAAAGTCGACAATAAAAGACGAGCCCTCTTATCTTCAATAGCACAAACTACAATCTCCCCATTGAAGGTGATTTCAGAAACCCATCGAAGCTACCTCCAAGGTCTCAAGGACAGTTCGGATCTTCTATCCATTACGACCAGACTCAATCTGTTGCGCAGAACAGGTCTTGTGTTGAGAAACTTTCCCTCTCTTTCTTCTTTGCCGCAGTTTCTGGACCACATTTTCCGACTATCTCCTTGAACTCCGCCGCATATTTGGCGGAAATGGAGTTTAGTTCTTCGAAATCTGTCGGCTGACCATCCCACGTTAATATGGGTAGATCGCCGAATGGGCGGAGATTTCCCTCATTGGGAAGGCTGTCGAGGAGAGATACTGGGGCAAGAGTGATTTCTGTACCAAACCGAATCTTCTGTCTGACATTTTCGATTTCCTCTTCGCTCGCGTCATCTGCTAAAAGCGGCTTCGAGTTCTCTTGGGAGACATACTCCTCCGGCATACGGTTCAGCTCGCTATGGACCGTTGCTAGATTCCTAGCGCTGTCCTCACCGGGATACAACATCCAATAGCCGCGCGCTCGGGCCAGTTTTAAGGCATGCTCAAGCCAAGACGGATACTGTGTGCTCACGAGTTTTTCTGATAGGAGTGCTGGAACAGGATCTAATTCCTGTTTGGCTTCCAGTGATCTGGAGACAAAGTCGTGGAGCTCCATCCATTTCTCGCCTAGAAATAGCACCGCATTGCTGGTGGGCGCTTGCCATAGAAACGAGGTTGATATCTCTCCATCTGCTGCATCGCCGGAACGGGTACTTTTGAGTACCGAAGGCAGAGATAAAGACCTCTTTCCATCTAATAGCTGGAGTGGTTGCTCAAGGCTGATACCGAAGAGCCGTCGATCCCAGTGCTGATAAGTAGATATAGCCGAATATCTATATTCCAGCAGGGAGTATTTTAGGTCTATGCGAGTTAATGGGAGGTATCCTCATGATTGGAGGGTATATGGCTTACAGTGGAAGAAATCGGGCGACAATTCAACTTGTGGAGAGAGTACTAATATGTGAGAATGTTCTGGCTGAGCTGGCCAGAAGGATTCCAGAAAACGGGCAGAGCTTTCTTCTTCACTCATTTTTCGGTGAGGAATACGATGACGGAGAGAAAGGTAACGAGCATTAGTCGGATTATAGACGTGGGCCGGGGGCCACGTGAATGTTTCGAGGAAGCGCTTAGTTGGAGGATCTATGTCGTGAGGAAGTTCGATAGTGAGATGGGGAACGGAGCTTGAAGTATAGTCTGCGGCGCTGAGCGATCTGAGCAGTCTGATTAGACTTCCCGAAGCCCCTGGTATGGCATGAATAAGGATATCAATATTAATTTTATTCCACACTTGAATTATCTGGTCAGTAGTGCTAGACATGGTTGATAGATGAAATATCTTACTACGCAACGCCTGGCTGTCCAGTTTTGTCAACCATTCAAGCCTTTTCGCGGATCCACGTGGTAGCTCAATCAAGGTATTCTTCTTTGCGGTCGAGTGCTGTTGAGCAGCTCGTAAGAAGAATGGTTCCTCATTACTTGAACCATCTATTAGAATAGCTTGAGGATGCATATAATTGAAAATGTGATCTGGTAGATACATGAGCAATGGTGTCTATTACGGGAGTGTGGCAGTACGCACGAAATGCACGAAACACGGCATTTTCCATCCGATCGTCTGTTGATATTTGGGTATAGTCCGGGCGCGCATCTTATGAGGGTTAGCATCTATATATTATACCTTGCATATCTCGAGTCGCACCGTGGAATATGATCTGACAGGAATCGTCAATACCGTTGACCTTCCGCAGCTCCCGTATATCGATGTCGCTTCGGCTCATTAGAGCAAAGTGTACATAACTCTTCAACTCACTTCCCATCTGGCATGCGATCGGTAATAGCGTGGCGGCGCTTTTGAGGCTGGAGGACGCAAAAAGTACGTTTCTGTTGATCAACATGGACCCTCTTGTGCCACTAATGGCTTGCAGTGTTGGTGCTAGCTCGAGGAACCTGACAGGTCCATTGAAGGTGCGCTCCGGTGTGTTCGACGGGCGATTATTCGGTTTGGATTGTGCTGGCTGAGGTCGCTCGGAGGTAGGACGTTTGGGAACGTTCGGCGCGAGGCCCGGCGGGTATGCATAGCTGGGACGGCGCATCCGCGCATCGGGGCCGAGGACTGGTATATTCTTTATAAAGAGGTAGACGACCGTAGCTACGACTAGAATTATACCTATGCGTTTGAGCGATCGTCGCGGAGGACCTCTGGCAGGATGCCAGCTCGGCTGTCGCAACCCGCCGCTACTCTTAGAGGGCTTGTGGTCATCGTCCTTCTTTCCGAGCTCCTCGTCGCTCAGGAAGAAGCCTCGCATCTTTCCCCATGTAGACATACCAGAGCTCTAGCGCGAGAGCGGAAGATGAGAAGGCAAGTTAGCAGGCGGATATATCATAGCACTATCCTCGACGGTTATGAGGATATTAGAAACAGCATCTCAAAGTCGCGTTCTTAGTTCTAGCAGAGGCCTAGCAAACGAAGCTACCTAAGCTTAGGTAGATTGAATGAGATGAGGTCGAGTCGAATCGGAGTCCCGATACGGAAGTTTGGGGCTGAGCGACGATGAAGCTCTTGGGAGCGATGATCCCGTTCCTTTCTGGCGGACCCAGCTCAAGTCACACACAATTAATTGTTCTCCATAAGAATTAACCGGGCGATCTAGAACAAGCCGCGACGGGCACTATTAGATTAGGCAATTAGGTATGTACAATGCGTACAGTACAAAGAAAACGTGTTAGGTTGCAAATGTTACAAGGGTAGCTGCTTCATAAATAGACCCGTATCACGGCAAGACAATACTAATAGGGTTCGAGGGTTCTCTAAGGGTCTTGGCGGATCAACCCCACGAAAAGATACATTGAGGTACATATCATGGCGTACAGGCAGACAGGTAGAGTTCGATGGTGGGGGACGTTAAGCTTGCATGTAAACCGTTGGAAATTCAAATTTTCTAGCTACCCTAGCTAGATACCTGAAATTTACCTTACGTGTAAGTGTCTATCGATCAACAGTCTTCCTTTCTAAGCCAGAAAAGTTAGACAGATTCTATTCAGATCACATTTCGGTATTTACTATGGGCAAATCCCGTAGAAACAGAGCCAAGGCCGGCCAGCGCTCCGACCCTATCGCCAAACCAGTGAAACCGCCCTCGGACCCAGAATTGGCAGCTATAAGAGAAAAAAGCATTTTGCCTGTGTTAAAGGATCTCCAGAGCTCTGAGCCCAAATCTCGGACTGCTGCCGCCGCTGCTATTGCGAACATAATACAGGATACCAAGTGCCGAAAATTACTTCTGCGAGAGAAGATTGTTCATATCCTTCTTAACGAGACACTGACCGACGCAAGCTTGGAAAGTCGAGCTGCGGGATGGGAAATTCTTCGTGTTCTTACAGCTGAAGAAGAGGCTGATTTCTGTGTTCACTTATACCGAGTAGATGTCTTGACTGCTATTCAACATGCCTGTGCAAAGGTAACACATGAATATCCCTAAACATTATAAAACTTCTGTTCATTGACAACCGTGCAGATTACGAGCACTCTGACGGCGTCAAACCCACCTTTCAGCAAACTCACCAAAGCTGAACAAAACTTCATCTGGAGCATTGCAGAATCACTTGCTGTCGTCCTCTCAGCTGTAGCTGAAGCTCAAGATGAAGCTTTAGATGCCGCTGTGCGCAACGAACAAATTGTTCGGTTTCTCTTTACCCTCGTCACCATTGACTTCACGGCTGCGCCAGTGCTAAACAGTGTTCTGTCGTGTATGATAACACTCTCTGAGGATAATCAGCAGTTTGCGGAAGCAATCCTTGCTGACAATGCTGCCAAGTGTTACAAGCGGCTTGACACGTTCAAGAACGGCGACGACTACGGCGCAGTCTTAGCTTGCGGCGTATTGCATAACGTATTCTCCGCAGCGCAATGGAACGACCAAAAACCTGGTAAAGATGGCGCCTGTGATGCCGTCCTCGTCCCCACGCTTTCTCAGGCTCTCGAGCATACTCAGCTGAACGGAGGTATGACGGATGGCCACAGCTCAACAAGTCCAGTGGAGATTGTGCAGTTAGCCCTGGAGATCCTGGCGTCTATCGGCACCACCCTCCAAGAAACGCTAGAGAAAGGCAGCCATGCAAAGGAAGAGCAATGGGAAGGAATCAACGACAAGGATGTTGCTATGGACGGCGACGATGATGAGGACCTTTCTGATAGGGAGTTGGCGGGAGAGGACGAGGAGATGGACCAAGACGAAATGGAAGCCGATATGGATATGGTCACTGGGGCAGATGACCATGATGAGGAGCTTGAGGGCATCGATGACTTGCCTACCTTGAAAGAGCTCATTCAGAAAGCCATTCCGCAAATTATCAAATTGTGTCGGGCGAGCGGTGGTAACGATGAGACTTCAAACATGATCCTCAATCATGCTATAACAGCTCTCAATAACATCTCCTGGACCGTTAGTTGCATCGACTTTACCGAGAAATCTAACGCAGCGATATTACGCGTCTGGACACCGGTGGCGCGAGGGATCTGGGAACAAGTAATAGCTCCAGTCCTTTCAAGCGACACGAGCGACATACACCTTGCGACAGTCGTGACGAGCCTTGCATGGGCCGTCGCGAGGACCCTACACGGACAGACGTTCCTTGGCGGAGATGAACAGAAGAAGTTCATATCTCTCTACCATGCATCCAGAAACCTCAATGAGGACCAAGACGATCCGTTCCAGAGTCTCGGTGTTAAGTGTATTGGAGTGCTAGGACAACTTGCGCTCGCAGCACCGGTTGCCTTGAATCGGGAGATAGGAATTTTCCTCCTTACCGTTGTGAAAGGACTCCCCGAGACGCCGGCTGCGGACGCCGTAGAGGCCTTGAACCAACTGTTCGATGTTTATGGCGACGAAAACAAGGAATGGGATAAAGAAGTATTCTGGAAAGACAACTTCTTGCAGCATCTGGAGGAAGTTGTCCCAAGGGTAAAGTCTGCAGTAAAGGCTATCAACAAGGCGAAATCAGCCGAATTGCGCACACGTGCTGAAGAAGCGAGTTTGAATCTTTCAAGATTCATCCAGTATAAGCAGAAACATCGGCCATGAACTTGACAGATAGGTTAAAAGGTAAAAGAGATATAGTTGAGGTTGTTGGCTTTGGATGGTAAGGGGCATACGTTTACGATAATAAAATTGCAAATTTCGGACATATTGTGGTCATCTGGTATCTCCTGCAGGAGGCGATGGATCGACGTTGTTGGTGTCTTGGTTATCTCTCATGGCTGAGGATGAATGGGGAGGACCATTGGCATCGCCTTTTCTTCGTCATCTTACTACGATAGGTCTGCTGTGGTGTAGTCATCACGAGGTGTCGGAACGCACGAAACCACATTAAGACTCACCTTGTATCTTATCATGCTCTGGCATAGCCATGTATAGGCTCAAGCGGACGAGGCCAGAGCCCTATTGCAAAACGACAAAATTCGGTCTCAATGTCACTAGGGGAGTTAGGCTCATAAATATTTCGGTCTATCAATTGAACTCACGTCGTAGCCCATAATGAGTCCATCACTCTAGTATCCGACTTCCAGTTGACGAGTGCGCGGTCTCTGTAAAGAAAAGCAAGTTTATAACCCCTACTTCCAACCGACATCGTGCTCAACCAATCGGCTTGAGCTTCTTTTTCTTCTTCTTGTCGTCGCCGCCGGACTTGGACTTCTGAAACTGCCTCCAGCTATCAATGCGCTGGTCTCGCGTGCTCTCCCAATCCTGCTCGTGCTGTCTCTTGCGCTTGCGCTCCTCGAGCTCCTGCTCGGCCCGGCGCTGCTCGCGACCCTCCTCCTGCATCTGGGCTTTCATCTGGCGCTTCCTCCTCATCTCGTTGTCGATGAGGACTTCGCGCGTCTTGTCGCGCCATTTCTTGGCGAACTCCTCCGTCTTCAGCTCCGGGCTGTCGACCGTCCACTTGTTCTCGCGGATTAGAAGCATGCGCGCGTCGGCAATCGCTTCGTCTAGCCGCTCCCGGTGCTTCTCGTCCATCAGCTCGGTCTGCGCCTTTTTCAGACGGTCGAAAGCCTCCGGCGCCCGCGGATTCTTCGTCTTGTCAGGATGGATGAGGAGCGACTTCTTGCGGTAGGTTAACTTGATATCCGATTCGGGAACACCGGGGTTTAGATCTAAGACTGCGTAGCTATCATCGGAGTTAGGACACTGTTTTGTATTGGTGGTAATTCATAGGCAGGACTTACGCATCTAAGCGGAAAGCCTTCAATATTCGATCGATTTCGGCATCCTGAGTTGGCATCGTTAGAAGATAGGCGTCACGCGACGGTGATTGCAGTTCAACTTGCCTTGTCGAATTCTTTGGATTCTGCCTCCAGTAAGTCGAGTGCATCCTTATCTTCAACAGGATCTGCTGCTTCTTTCGACGACATTTTGATTGCTCTGAATAAACTGAGTGCTAAATGCAAAAAAGACAGGAAACTGCGAAAACCAACAACAGCTGAGAGTCGGAAAGATTGTAACGTGTAAGAGATCCGGACCGGGGGAAAAGAGATAGGGAGTTGCGACACTTGAGGTGCTAAGAGGATGACGATGTACTATTAGTGTACTGTTATAGCGGGGCTGGGGGAGCCTTATCAGGTGGTAGCGCTAGTTGATAACACTGGCAAGGGTCCTACAATTTGGAAAAAAGTTGTTGAATCTGCCCCACGATCGCGATAGCATCAAGCTCTCTAGATCTTTTCGCGAAAACCGGACTACTTGCACATCATATATATGTAGGCCTTGAGTTCTACTTCTAATTCCATCAGTAACAATGCCATCGCGCGCGGTGTCACCTGCGCCGTCCGAAAATGAAGTCGATATTCTAGGTTCTTTATTCACCGACAACGTTGGAACGTCGGACGGAAGAAGTAAAAAGAACGTTGCGCAAGACGATCTTGGTTTCGACTTTCTGGATGGAGGAGACAATGGCGAAGATGACGACGAGGCCTTTATCGCCCTTAAACAGGCGGCTTCGTTCAGGAAGGCCGGCAACGTGAAGGGAAAGTCTGTTAAGAAGGGTGGCGGCTTTCAAGCTATGGGTTCGTACTTACTTCCCACCAAGACATGCTTCTTCTCGGTAGCTAATAAACGACGTTGATAACAGGACTGAATGCGAACTTGCTAAGAGCGATTACGAGAAAAGGGTTCTCAGTCCCTACCCCCATTCAGCGGAAAGCAATCCCGTTAATTATGGAGAGGAAAGATGTAGTTGGTATGGCTAGGACAGGCTCAGGAAAAACCGCTGCATTCGTTATACCTATGATAGAACGTCTGAGGGCTCACAGCGCGACCATTGGTTCAAGGGCTCTAATCCTTTCGCCGTCTCGAGAACTTGCCATCCAGACTTTAAAGGTCGTAAAGGAGTTCAGTCGTGGGACAGACTTGAAGTGCGTGCTTCTCGTCGGCGGTGACAGTCTAGACGAGCAGTTCAGTTCCATGACGTCGAATCCGGATATTGTTATTGCCACCCCAGGACGATTTCTGCATCTCAAGGTAGAGATGTCTCTTGATCTATCTTCTATTCAGTATGTCGTCTTCGATGAAGCAGACAGACTCTTCGAGATGGGTTTTGCCGCCCAATTGACCGAAATTCTACACGCCTTACCATTGTCGAGGCAGACTTTACTCTTCTCGGCCACTTTACCGGCCTCATTAGTTGAGTTCGCTCGCGCCGGTTTACAAGATCCGAGTCTCGTTCGATTAGATGCCGAGCAGAAGATCTCGCCAGACCTCCAGTCAGCCTTCTTCAGTGTCAAGGGTGCCGAAAAGGAAGGCGCTCTTCTTCATATATTACACGACGTCATCAAGATGCCCACAGGATTACCAGAAGGCGTCGAACAGAAATCGGAGAAGCCATCGAAGAAGAGAAAGCGAGGATCAGATGCGCCTAGAGGCAAAGAAAAGCCAACGGAACACGCAACGATTATTTTCGCTGCCACAAAGCATCACGTCGAGTATTTGCAGTCTCTGCTATGTGAAGCAGGATTTTCAGTCTCATATGTATATGGATCTCTGGATCAAACAGCTAGAAAAGACCATGTCGAAAACTTCAGACGTGGTCGTTCCAATATCCTGGTAGTGACGGACGTTGCTGCACGAGGTATCGATATTCCTATCCTCGCGAACGTAATCAATTACGATTTCCCGCCGCAGCCCAAGGTCTTCGTTCATCGAGTTGGTCGCACGGCAAGAGCTGGACAAAGAGGCTGGAGTTACAGTCTCGTAAGAGAATCAGATGCTCCCTACCTATTGGATCTACAGCTATTTCTGGGCAAGAAGCTCGTTCTTGGGAAGGAGGGCAAGGACGCTACGAACTTTGCGGAAGATATCATCGTTGGTGCCCCAGTACGGAGTAAGGTGGAAACGAACGTAGAATGGCTCAATAAAATCCTCGGCGAAAGCGAAGATATCAGCGCTCTCCGCCGAGTAGCGGGGAAAGCTGAAAAGCTATATCTAAAGACACGCAATTCAGCTTCTAGCCAGAGCGCCCGGCGAGCGAAGGAAATTGTTGGGTCGAAAGGTTGGACACAATTACACCCTATTTTCGGTGACGAGCTAGGAGACGCCGAGGATGCCCGCGCGGAGATGCTCGCGAAGATCAGTGGTTTCAAGCCGCAAGAGACCATCTTCGAAATCGGCAGATCAGCCAAGGCCGGCCGAAACGAGGCAGCTGATATCATGAAATCAGTCCGCGAGCGTTTCGGTCCTCGGAAGTCCGCAAAAGACGACGAAGAAGTGAAAGAGTCGAACGAGACTGCGGAAGTTGACGACGCAAATGGATTCGACGACGAAGACGAGGAAATGGCCGACAGCATAGCGTCCGATGATAACGACAACCAAAGTGAAGAGGAAGACGATGACGACGACGACCTCGAAGTCACCGTATCCAACCACACCAGCACATCCTCCTCAAAACCCAAAGACCTCACTTCCTTCCAAGACTCAGAAGTCTTCATGTCCTACACGCCCCGCACCGTCAACACAGCCGAGGAGCGCGGGTACGGCGTGCACTCGGGGTCCAGCGCGCTCCCGCGGCAGACCAGTAACTTCGTCGAGGCCGCGCGCGACGTCACCATGGACCTGACCAACGACGAGGGCGCCAAGAACTTCGGCGTGCCGACGCGCGCGCGCATGCGCTGGGACAAGAAGGCCGCCAAGTACGTGTCGCGCGACAACGACGACGACGGCTCCCGCTCCAACTCGGGCGCCAAGCGCCTCATCCGCGGCGAGAGCGGCGTCAAGATCGCTGCTTCCTTCCAGAGCGGCCGCTTCGAAAAGTGGAGGAGAGCCCAGCGTCTCGGTCGCCTGCCGCGCGTTGGTGAAGCCGAGCGCCGCGGTGGTAATAACACGACGGGTGTGGATGAAGGCGGAGTCAGGTATAGACATAAGCAAGAAAAGGCGCCCAAGGAGGCTGATAAGTACCGTGACGACTACCACGTTCGCAAAAAGCGCGTAGCTGAAGCTAAGGAGAAGCGGATTGGTAAGTTCAAGGATGGTGCTGGTAGTAGGAAGGAGATTAAGAGCGCGGATGATATCCGCAAGGCGAGGGTGCTCAAGGAGAAGCGGAAGGCGAAGAATGCTAGACCCTCTAAGAAGAAATAGATGGAAATTGTCTAGGTATAAGTATTTAAATTCAAGTCTACGAAGAGCATGGACATCAATGTTCATTCATCACAAGGAATACGAGATCAAGCACAGACAAGAAAGTCTCAATTGTTTCCGCCATCTAATGCATGAGACCAAAGCGAGATCCCGCTCTAAGTTTGCGGTACTCGGCGGTTCATTATTTGTCTTTAATAGTACAAGCTTTTATTGACTGGAAACCACGCTGCCTTTAGCAGTTCAACTCAACCTCCATGTATCGGACATTCCCAAGTAGTCTCAGTTATTTACTTTCCATCGTCCCAATCCGGGTTCTAGTGAAGCCGTTAGTTAAGTGATAAAATAGTATTGGGAATAGAATCAAGTCTTACCTTGCGAAGGATCACGAGACCTTCCAGTGTGCTGCTGAGGCTGATGTATTGCTCATCTTCCAGTTCCGCTCGCTCGCCGTACGCCAGTAGGACGGGCGTGCTTTGTGTTTGCCATCCGGTGATTGTCTTGGGTCGACCCGCCTGACCAACCACATCGACGGCTTGACCGACGCGGACGTTGACCGTCAAGGGGTTGAGGTCCTCATCTAGCGTGACGAGGAAACGGGGATGCATGGCTGTGATAAGGAAGTATAGAAGGTAGTGGGAATTGGAAGTAACGAATTGCTTGGCGTCAATCATGGCGACAAGAATGGCGAGAAGGCCAGATGTCGCCACTCTAGAGAGAATCTGTCGATCTGTGTGGAAGGGGTTGAGAGACATGGTGCCCTTGCCCATGTGCAAGAGACCCTGCGCGATGCGAACCATGAAGAGAGATTCTTGGTCACGGTGGTAGTAACTTGCTAATTGTCGAAGGAGCTGGGCCAATCTAGCGTTGTTCGTACCGGCACCTAGCAATCCCATAGCAAAGATTGCGTTTATCGCGACGTCGTTGTCGTTATCGTGACTGTACCGGGATAGTGTATCGTACACCTTCATTTGCGGGTTGCTAGGGCTGACCAGACCCATAGCTAGCGGCACGACGCGCCGAATGTTGGCCTCGCCATAGTGCATGAGATGGCCAAACTGCCGCAAGACCATCTCTTGCCCAACGTCTTCGCCCATTGCGACCAACGCAATTCCGAGAACTGCATACATTTGTGTCAACTCCTCGCATTTCTTATCTTCCGAGTCAGAATCGATGTGCTCATTGCAGATGTGCAACAATTCTTGAATCTTCAATACGGCTCCGGTGCCAGCCCAAGCACACACCTCACAGAGGATTTGGGTTGGTCGACTCATAGGGTGAGATACGGCTTTCAGCGTCTCCAGGATGACATCGACCTCTTCCTGGCGGCCAAAGAACAGAAGCCCAAGGCCCAGAGCCAAAAATCGAACCCACTTGTCCGAAAACTGATTGACACGATCCTCGTCCATCAAGACACTCATTATTTCCTCGGTAGCTAGTGGATTGGCCGAACCAACGCACGTCATACCGCAGGACAGAGCCGCCATGGCAGCCGTCTGCATATCGCTCTCGGGGTTTGTGACAATGGGTAACAAATGTTCCAACACCTCCTCCTTATGAGAGCCGGCGTAAGAAAGTCCGAGGCCCATAATGGCAGCTATCCGCACAAGAGGATTTTTGTGCTCAAGCTTCTCCGGATCCGCTAGCAGCGCTATGCTAGGGTCGCTGTCCATGCGTACGCCCGAGGTCATTATGCCGATGGCAAGCATACTACCGGCTACTATCAGGGGCTCCGTGGAATACGTGTATTTGTCGATCTTGTCAAGGCCGTTCTCGACGTCCCACATGAGGAGGGTGCCAAGTGAGGCCACGGTTGACACCATACCCTCATCTTTCGTTTTCCACACCCATGACTCCTTGTCCTCGTCCACGAGCATCATCTTATCGTTACCAAAACCGGCATTGACAAAAGCGTTGACAAATGCCGCAGCAAGGTTGTGCCGCGCAGAATCCAGATTTGTCATGCCAGCAACCCGGCTGCTTTCCAAATGGCTCTTGTAGATGTCTTCAGTGGTCTTGGGTTCAAGGATGTTCAACTCCTTGCCTAAAACCTTGAAGTACTCCGCCAGCTTGACGTTTGAAACGGCATCCTCAATGTCCTGATAATCCTTTTGAGAGCAGTCGCTGTTTCGATGGACATTGACCCAGCTCTTCTGGCGGCCAATCAAGAAACCCATCTGCTTCTTCAATGCCGGATCCGTCGTAGACTCGAAAACACTAGCAATAAGATCCAAGTCGTTAAGTCGGATGGCAATGTTCATGGCTGGAGTAAGTTCTTTGTAGGTCATATAGATGTTATAGGCCGTTCGAAGGAACTGCTCGTTCTCTGGGTAGGTCAACAAGTTGACCATGCTGACAAGGTATAAGCAAACACGGGAGTAGGTGTTCTCGTCGACGAATTTGGGAAGTTCCTCGATAATCTCGAGTTCGCTCATGAGGTCAACAGCGTCAGCCTCGGCATTGCTCTTAAGGAATAATGGTACGAGAATCAACGCAAGATCTATCAAATCCTTCACAGGCTCCTCTGCGGTGATCCGTTTCGCATAGACCTCGCCGATCTCCAAGGCCAAGTGGCGCACATATTCGTGACCCCAAGACCCTATGTCTTGTGTTGGTGATAATAAGCGGTACTTGAGGGTGTCTTGTCGGTCCTCGTCCGAGAAGGTCATACCTATGACCGACAAAACGTCCGCCAGCGACGATTTATCCTCACCCTCGGGCCACTCATCGTAGAGTTTGGTCATGGTCGGATAATGCGGTCTTAGGAACTTTAGCGGTTTCGGTACAGCTGTCATCGATGATGTTGAGGTTTTGATGGAAGTCTTCATGGCTTCTAAAGCCGGCTTGTAGAGGGACGCATCGGGTTCCTACAAACCGTATTAGAGATTTGAAGAGTAGCTTAGATAACACTGAAAGCATACCGTTAATCGCTCAACGAGCATATCAAGCTCATTCTTGAGCTGCTGATCTTCTTCACTCAGCTCCTCCGCGGCTGCATAGTTGTTAGCATGGAACAGCAAGCCAACAGACAGGACGAAAGCATACAGTCGATCTTGTCCTCGTCCTTCTTGCCATTAGCTTGAGGTTGGCCATCTTTGCCTTTCTTGTTCTCTTCGGCCTTGTCAACTGCTTTGCCCTTCCCCTTGTCGGCCGACGTGGGCTGGTTACTGCTAGGTGCCATGGTCGACGTCGAGGGCGGCAAATCTAGCAGCTAATACAAGGTACGAAATAAGCTGTAAGGTGACGATCGCAGACGAAGAATTCTGGCGGTAGTCAAACTATTTAAAATACCAATACGATGAAAGTTGTTGTTGTTGTCTTCGTCGGAAGAATGATTAAGGCGCTTGTGTGTTCTGGATTTGGTGGGAAATGGAAGTGATTCAAGCTTTCGTCGTGTGAAAGCTTCTTACTTGCAGGTCAGGTCGAAGCTCCCCAAGGCAAGGCGGAAACACTCACTATTACGCGACTGCTCTGCCGCCTATTGCTTAGTGTTAATCGAAGGTGGTCAGTGCTCCTACAGTACAGCCTTCTGTTCTATTGATGTCTAGGTGGCCAATCAGATTTTTGAAGCGGCGATAAGTTTACGTCCAATGAAAATGCTGGAAATCTTAGAAGATAATCGACCAATAGAAATTGATTTTTAAAACAGCGCAAGTCGTTGTACATCAGGGTACTTAAATCTTTTATCTTATCATAGATTAGATAGACCCTTAGATTTTGTATAGAATATGGTGGGGTATTGCGAATACCGTATGCCCACGCCTACAAGACATTAAACTTGACATTATTAGGTGCTCTACACGAGAATTTGAAGAATTCTGCTTGTTTCTCTTTAAATTCGCATGCCCATCCGTCAATTCGACTCGACATCTCAACAGGTCATCCCACGGTCAAACCACCTCGCGTAGGAAGAGGGAGCAACCACCATGAAGCTCGATACCAAGGCCATGCGCCACCTCACAGCAGAGGACTGGCGAGTTTTAACAGCCGTACGGAACCCCTATTCCCACTTTCAAATACCCACATACTCATTAACATTTCACAGGTCGAAATAGGGAGCAAGAACCATGAAGTCATCCCCACGCCACTTATCGAGTCCATCGCCAAGCTACGCGGTGGCGCCAGCCGTGTTCACAAGTCCATCTCGGCGCTGGCCAAGGTCGGGCTGATCGCGCGGCTCAAGGACGCCAAGTACGACGGGTACCGATTAACATATGGCGGCGTCGACTACCTAGCCCTGCACACGTACGCGAGTCGCAAGCAAGTGTACAGTGTAGGGAACCGCATCGGCGTCGGCAAGGAGAGCGATATCCTAGTAGTAGCCGACGAGCAGGGCACCCAGCGCGTGCTCAAGATCCACCGGCTCGGTCGGATCTCCTTCCGCACCGTCAAGGCCAACCGCGATTACCTACGGAAGCGCCAGGGCGGCAGCTGGATGTACCTATCGCGGCTGGCCGCCGAGAAGGAGTATGCCTTCATGCAAGCGCTGCGGGACGAGGGGTTCCCCGTGCCGGAGCCCATAGCCCAAACCCGCCACACAATCCTCATGCAGTTCGTGGACGCCTTTCCCCTACGCCAGATCTCCGAAGTTCCTGACCCTGCCGCTCTATACGCGGATCTGATTTCTTTAATATTGCGGCTAGCTCAGCACGGCCTGATCCATGGAGATTTTAACGAGTTTAACATCCTAATAAAAGAAGAAAGGGAGAGACCAGAACCCTCCGCCAAGGGAAAAGAAGTTGAGAGAACGGAAGAAGAGAAAGAGAAGGTCACTGTGACACCTATCCTAATTGATTTTCCCCAAATGGTATCTATGGACCATCAGAACGCTGAGATGTACTTTGATCGCGATGTCAACTGCGTCAAGCGGTTCTTTGAGCGGCGCTTCCACTTTGTCAGTACGCAACCAGGGCCATTCTTCAAGGACGCTAAAAAGACAGTAGGGAAAGATGGATTCAAGAGGCTCGATGCCGCAGTCGAGGCTTCCGGGTTTTCAAAGAAGGCTCTCAAAGACTTAGAAGCCGCTATCAGGGAGCAGCAGGCTGCAAGAGGAGAACAGGCCAGTTCAGGAGATGAGTATGATGCAGCGTCCACGGATGAAGACGAGGACGAGGACGAGGACGAGGATGATCAGGACGACAGAGAGGGGGACACGGGTACAGACGAACCAGACACTAGCAGGAGTGATCAAGAAGCTGATGCCCCAAGGATAGATATGAAGAGCCTATCAATTAGCAATGAAACATGACCACACGAAGTGTTATGGTAGATAAATCAATTGATACCCCTTCTATAACATGTCAATTCGTCACGTTCAAGTCAATCAATAACCATGATCACTACGCCTACATACCACAGTTCCAAAGTGGATCATTAATCCTACGACAGATCCTACGACAGTCACATAATTCCTACTCTGAAGAATAGTCTAGATCCGCAGATCTTGCTATTAATGCCGATCTAACTGTTTATGGCCACCAAACCTCTGCCTCTGCGGTGTAGAAGAACCGTACCGAAAGATTAAAAGACGTATGAGTAAAAAGAGAAGGACCAACCTGCCACCACACTTTTCCTTGTATCATCCACCAATAAGCGTCATGATGATAACTAGTGACATACAGACTCATCTCTAGAAGTTAGAAGAGAAAGGGCAGTTGTGAAAACCATTAAAAACACCACCTCCCCAAAACAGATCGTGCATATCAGCGACGACGTTATGTTGACAACAATGGCAAGTCGAGAATAATTTTATGCCGGTGACAATGTCATGACAGAAAAAATATGTGCCAACGTGTCAAAAAAACATTGAGGGTGTGACACAGCAAGCCAGGCAACGATGCTAGAAAAGACCAAACTACTCCTTCTCTTGTTTTGCAGGAGACGATTCGTTACTGCCGTGCGCAACTAAAGGAGAGTCAACGCGGATCTCGACGCCGTCGCCGGCTCTAGATCTGCGTTAGTCTTTTAGCACGGCAATAGGCGGGTGTGGTAACCGCATACCGTGGTCCACGGCTGCTAGAGCCACCAGATCCACCTAGGCCGGGGCCGGGTAGGGCCCGCTGAGTAGTTGCGGGCAAAGCGCGCTGGGGAGCGCAGCTGGAGGAATATAAGTCAGCGGGAGGACTAATGATCGCCTCTAAGAAATTAAAACATACCTGCGCATGCCGCCATTGTGGCGATACGGGTATCCGTGTGCAGGGCCCATGCCAACAAGTGTCGTTCCATAAGCACTGACATTGTACTCATTTGTACGGAACTGACGGCGCTTAGCCGTGATTCGCTTGAGCTCTTTCTGAGCTTCCGAGTCTGCGTAGCGAATCTGCAACTGCTGGCCCTCGGGGCCAAGACGCATGCCCTGGAACTCCTTGATGATCTGATCACAGACCTCGCGACTCTCAAATCTAAAGCAGCGTTAGAAGTCATAAAATCATATAACATTTCCAAAACAATCTTACCGAGCGAAACCAACTCCTCGGCTGACATGGGTGACTTGATCTTCCAGTACCTTGCTGGACAAGACGAGATAATCAGCGAATAAGGTGCCGATTTCCTGCAACTGTTAGACAATGTAAAGTATAGGCCAATCAATAGGTAACGTACGAGTTCTCGAAAATCTTTGGGCAGGTTCGATAGATACAGATTCGTAGTGTTCGGATCTGCCTCTGATCGAAGGCGTGAGTTGAAAGATTCCTTTTCAAGTTTGTTAGTGACATAACAGAACAAAGGGCATGGGCACTTACACGAGCGAAGCCGACTTCGTATCCTCTTCGATAGAATCCACGAATACAATTCTCGGATTCTCGAACGGTACGGAATTTGGCAAAGCCAAAGCTAGAAAAATCGTGTCAATAAATATCTCGAACAAGAGAGAGGATGGCCGGTTTGCTCACCCTTTGCAAGCCCCAGTGTTTGAGTCAATGATAGCCTTGGATGTCTCAACAGTACCAAAGCGTTGTGCGAACTTCAGCAAGAGAGCATCATCCGTAGTCGGATGGAAGCCGCGGATGTAGACGTTGCGGTTGCCTGGAATGGTGTTGACAAGGCTCTGCTCAAGCGTCTTCATGTTCTCCTGTGGAGTAAAGACGGCAGGAATGGCGAAAGGGATCTTGGGCTCCCGATCAAGCAGAGGAGACTTGGGTTCCTGCAAAGCTTCAGGGATTTCAACCTGCTGAGGCGAAGGCGTGTTGTAGGTCGAGCGGTCGAAGACAGTGACGCGAGGTCCCTGGTCTCGAGAAGCCATGCTTCCAAGGAAAGGGGTGGCCGGAGTGGACTCGTTGGTGGAGTACGACGAGCGTCGAATGTCCAAACCCGGGAGCTCTCGAGTGCTGGTGTCAGTACGCTCGTGCGCAACACCAGCACGAGCCGGGGTGTAAGGAAAGGCGTAAACAGGATGGTTATAGCCGCCAGACGGCAAGTACTGGGCACCATACGAAACCGGATAAGGATCGGGCTGACCGGGCGGGTAGCCGAGGGTTGCAATGCCATGAGCTGACATGCCAGGAGCCGGGATAGCGGGAGCCGAATAACCTGGAGCAACCTGAATAAAACGGCCGTCCGGAGTAATCATTCCGGGGATGTGCGGGACACCATTGATCCCAAGACCTCCAAATTGGCTCATCATGGCGTTCATGTTTGCTTCCATGAGTGCGTGACTCTGGGCACCATTGCTGTTGGCTCCGTCATGGGCCAAGCCATCATGGGCGCCAGGGACTTGGGTGGTCGCCTGGGTACCAGGGGTCCCCTCCGTAGGGTTCATGATGTTACGAGTAGCTGCAGCGGTCTCGGTGGCCATAATGCTGAGTATCGAATTACCCAATAGACTTCTGCACAAATATGCATTGTTAGCAAGCCTTATGCAATATCAATGGAGTGCAATGTGGATGTGAGTTTTGGGGAAAGTGAAAAGAGTTACAAGACTCATTGACAAATGTATATTTAAAACAAAAGGAGTCTAACATGATAGAATAGACATTCTCGAGAAGGGGTAGATAGGGCTCAAGGAGTTGGTGTTGCTGATAGAGGCAACAGGGCTGGAAGTGATATAAGGATGTAAAGAACTGTGCGGGTACGTCGATAATTGTGTGGCTGTTAAGCCGTGGCATATGAATTCACAAGTAGTGACCGGATCTTGGGATCAGGTACTTGAATAAGAGGGGTGCATACCTTGTACAAGAACTGAACAAATGTTGCCGTGATCAAGTCGGATGGTAGAAACAGTAAGGAACCTATGAGAAAATAGTGAGCCTTAAGCTAGAAAGAAGGACAGGACAGAACTGGAGCAATGTGAGAATGCCAAGTCAGAGAAAACAGACTGCTTTAATAGAGAAAAATGAACTGTGTATGTGTGAAAGAAGGGTCTGTGTAGGCGTGTGTATAATCGGTTCACAGTCCCACTTGCGAGTAGTCTTATTGACGATCAAACAGTGTGTGTATGGCAGTTGTTGTGTGTTCTGAGAAGGAGTTGCGGGATCGCGTCGTGTTTTGTTGTGCCAACGGCGTCTCGCGAGAACACCGAAAGCAGGGTTGGAACCGACCTTGGAGATTCTGGCTGGTAATGCCAATGCTGTTGGTACCAAGACAATCGTGATGAAGCGAGCGGGTGAGAGTAAAATAGAGTAGCTAGAGAGCAAGATGGAACACGAAGAGATCGTGGTGAATGGGCGTGCTGGATGAGTTGATGCTATGTTGGGGGATCAAATGAAAGGGAGGACGGGTAGAGAGGGAGACGAGATGAGACGAAGAAAAGATATCTTTGACGGAGAGACTCAACTGCCAGTAGAAGGATAGTCGAACTTACCTGTTGGCTAACCAGAATTGTCAAGTGAAGGAAGTGCAACCAGACGGTTGAAGAAGTTACGACGAAGAGCAGGCTCTAGTTCAGAAGATGGAGTCGTCTAAAGACTACCGCCGGTGAAGAAGGAGTGAGTGTTTAAGTTTGGTCAAAAAGGATGGGCGTGGTTGTGGGGGAAGCGGTGGAGGAAATTGTGAAGGTGGTGGGTTTGGTAGGCACGGAGTGAAGAAAGAAGCCCCTGATTTATGTGAACGGGAGTCTCGTTGGCAGGTTCTAATCAGCCCTCACCTTTCCCCATTTGGGAAATAAAAAAAACCGCTGGAAATACATGCACAGTAACCGTAATTAGGGGTGTGTGCGCCTGAAAGAGGTATTTAGGAATTATATTCGAATCTATCCAATATCGTATATTGACGGCCATAGCTACCTGGTACATAACACACTGGCCGAACATTGTTGATCTCCCTATTATATGCAGTGAATAGTGTAATTACATACACATGTTTATGATCTCAGAGGCCAATTAGATATCGCTATTAATATTCCTCCCCGTATTTAAGTATCAACATACCCAGGCGGTGATCCTCAATACTGGCAGAGTGGCCAGAGCCAACCGCGTTGATACCTTTGACGTGGGAAGGGGCTAGACCGACGCACCTGCCTAACCTTGTTCTGATGCACGGCGCTCTTCGATGTCATATGAATTATTTGATTGGGCAGTAAAGTTGACATTTCTAGATATTAATTCGGTAGGGACGAATCAGCAGCACCAATAAGTAATGCTGGGATTATATACCTATATCTATTTCCCAGCAAAATAAACCTCATGACTGCTCTACACACAGTACGACCCCAGTTAATCGCAATGTCCTACCTCAGACAGACCGTGTATCTATCCCATTTTAGACAGTCCCATATGTAATCCATAGAAGCACAAGACTCCCCGAATTGATATATCACAATACAATACAGAATTGGAAATGTAATACCTGTGTCCTTATATATATCGTGAATACTCAGGTTTGACAGGAGAGGCAAAGAGATACAGGCTACAAGTTCCTAAAACATCTTTCTTGTTCCTTCAAATAGCAGGCATCATTAAATCTGTTTCCAACTTAACATAGAAATAGGGGTTCAAATGCTATATACATATATCTCCAGTTAACTTTCAACAGATTGCGGTGATGAAACCGGTTGCAATTAGTCTATGTAGCACATCTAGTTTAGGCAATTATCCAGTGTCATTCTCTCATACTAATGGGCGGTTCATAGACAAAGCCCATCTTTCAGAGTATATCAACTAATTCGCTCAACTGGTACCTGTGAGAGTCTTAATTGGAGTTCCAGGAGCACAGAAATAACTAGATTGATGTAGGAAAGCCCAGGAAAGCTGTATCTAGAGTAAAATGATTGAGATTGGGGCAATTCTAGACGGCATCATTAAAGACATGCTTGACGAGAAGCTAGGTAAACATATTTTGCTCTCCTCTATATATGGCAAGAAGCACAGTGTTCCCATGGTCCCAAGTCCCAAAACAATACTTGAACTCAGGGCTTGATAATTGAAGATTGAATTATTGAGAATCTCTGCCCACTGGAACCCAGCCCACACTAAAGACATCATAGATCTTGAAAGACTTGTCGAGTGAATGTTAACTTGTATTAGATGGAATAACGCCAAGTATGCTACTTTCAACAGTAATTATAGTTGGCTCTGGTCATATGTTTATATAAAAGAAAATATTACAACGGGGAGAATGCAATGGCTCAACTAGACTTGTGTAAGTTGCTATTAAGGGTCTGTTTGGTATCCAATTGATCGTGGATTTATAATTCCATGTAAAAATAGATAGTGTTGTACCTTATAACTCGTCGTCTATATGTTTGATATCTTTGGAGTATACCTCGCGTTTGGACAGGAGGAATATAGTTGACTGATCACGCACTCACCTACTTGCTAGTGGATATCAAAATTAATGTTACCTAGGGCCTATGTATCTCTTCTCTCGTATACGTCCTCAATTTAGAATTTATATAACCTCAAATTTAGCCTCCGTTCATTGTCGTGTACCTCCTATATATCTACAAATTGTTACATCTATAGTCTAGTACCACTTTCTGCGAGGACGCTTTTCCTTGCCCTATAAATATTGGCATAACTTGAAAAGCTATCATAAATTTTAATAAAATCCCAGCACTTCGGTGTTATGGGCTAGGTATGGGTCATCACTCTACAGTTGTTTTTGTCTCAGGATCAAGGACAGAAACATAAAAGTCCCAACATATCACAATGTAGTTTAATCAAATACTGCGAAGGTAGTTATTAAAGTATTTTATAATCAATCTATAACTTAAATCATTACAGAACTATCAAGATATATAGGTAGGTACGCAAAGAACACGCAGGATTCTGTGTTGGAATGCGTATTAATACCCCAACCAGCAGTGTGGCATCATATAAATTGCGCCCATGAAAGCCCACACCTCCGTGACTCCAAGCAAGGCCAGCAGCGAATTTCTTCTATGCAAATCTATCTGCTACGCTAACCCTGCCATGCAATAAAAAGCACATTGCTTTTTGATGGCCCTTATGACCAAACGTCCTCCTGTAATACTTGTTAGCATTACTGGTCCCAAAGTGCTAAACAGGAGTGGAAGAAGTAGGGAGATGATAGCTGGAAAAGAGCAATTTATAGATTGGCGTTTTTGGGGGGAGGGAATATCATATCTCACCTGGTATTGGTTCGCCGCTCTCATGTTCTTGACGATCTCCTCTGCTTTCGACTCAGAAATACCACGCTGCTCTGCAATAATCTGGGCTAACACGGTATTGACTTCTCGCGCCATGTTTGCTGCGTCACCGCACACGTAAAGGTATGCCTTCTTTTCAAGCAGCTCATTGACTTCCTGAGCCCTCTCCTTGAGTCGGTGTTGCACGTAGACTTTCTTAGGCCCTTCTCGAGAGAATGCAGTAATCATCTCGAACTTGTCACCTAGGGCTTTCTTGTATTCCTAACAGGGTTGTCAGCCATAGTCGGAATTGGCATCATCACTATACATACCTCCCATTCCGACTCATACATGAAATCCTCGTTTCGTTTCCGGCAACCGAAGAAAAGCAGCGTACGCCCAACGTTTTCTCCAGATTCGGCTTGCTTGGCGCGTTCTTGGACAAATCCGCGGAACGGTGCAACACCGGTACCAGGACCAATAAGGATAATGGGCTTAGATGGGTCGGAAGGCAGCTTGAAATTTGAGTGGCGAACGTGCACAGGCACATGGATACCGTCGTACTTGTTCCTTGGGCCATGGATCTCGTAGGTGAGCCCAAATGGTTCGGGATTAGGGTCGCCATTCTGCTTCTGCTTGAGAGCGAGGAGGTAGTTGGTGGCCACACCTTTGAAAGGATCAGCACGACCGGGAATCAACTGATTCTCAACAACAGCAGTGACGGAAATCTTCTTAGGTTGAACCAGAGAGGACGACGAAATCGAGTAGTATCGAGGTTGAAGCTTTGTGAGGCCTTCAATGAACGCTGAGAAGGGCACATTTGTCCACTTCCTCCCCTCACTAACGACACTCAAAGTTCTGGCGATGTTGTAATGATTCTTGCTGATCTTGTCCGAGAAGTAATCCTTGTCGCTACCGAGCTTAGCCATCTCTGCCTTGATAGACTCATCAGGTGCAAATGCAGCCAGTGTTCCCAAGAACTGACGAGAGACAGGGGCGCCAATTTCGAGGTGATATCGAACAATAGCATCATAGGTCGTGGGGGTGGGGAATGGCACTTTAGCTGTGGGTTCAAGAGCTTTAACACTAATGACAGTATCCCTCTTGTCCTCAAGTCCTAGGATGCTAAGAAATAGATCAACCTCTTGCCCGGCATTCGTTGGCCAAATCGCAATGTGGTCACCAGTTTGATATGACAGGTTAGAGCCGCTAATATCAACCTCCAAGTGAAGGCAGTTCCGGTCTTTGACATTGAACAACTCCTTGGATTCAACAATAGGCGCAATGTACGGGTTGTGGGCATTGAAGGGACCCTTGGCAGTTCCTTCAAGGTGCATCTTGTTGGGTTCGCCCAAATACACCTCAGGAGAATCTTTGGTGAGACCTTCCCTCTCGACAATGCCAAATATGGGTTCATAAACAGCTTCTCGCTCTTCAAGTCCCATCTTCTCCGCCAGCGCAGCCCACATGGGATCCTTCCAGGCCAAGAAGTCTTCTTCCATAGTACCGGCACCGTCGTCACCCTCTCCAGCATCGCCAATCCTGTGAGCGCCTAGTTTCTCCAAAGCCTTGTTTACGTTGCGGACCATAGAGTTGTAATGCTCGTAGGTGTTATTTCCCAGACCGAAAGCGACATAGTTGAGATTGCCTAGGGGAGGATCTGCGCTTTGGGAGAAAGCCACGTCATCACTAGTTATAAACTCATAGAAGTCAACGGCGTTGTCGGTCGGCTCGCCTTCGCCGTAGGTGGCTAGAACGAACATTACAACCTTGTCGGAGGGGATCGCGTCGAGGTTATCGTAGTCGTAGTCTTCGAGATCGGCTACCATAGTTTCTAAACCGAATCGACTCTTACCCTCCTTCGCCAACCTCGAGGCATAGTCCTCGGCGGTACCGGTCTGAGAGCCATAGAAGATGACGCAGTTTTTGCCGCTTTCTTCCATCTTCTCGAGGATATTTCTCGTCTTTCCTGCCTTGTGTCCATTTGCGTTGGCAAATGCATTCGCATATGGATCTTTGGTAACTCCCCAGTATTTGCCCTTGGTGAAGTAAGCAGCTGTGCCCACGAGGATGGCAGCGAGGACAATAATGTCCAAGGTGTCGAGTTGAGCCATCTTGACTGCTCAACTACGACCACGCCAGTTTCCGGGATTCTAGTACAAGAACAGCAGACAAACGGAAGTGATATGACATATGCCCGCGAGGAAGTTCCTATAACGTCGGGTCGTTCCGTGTCATACGAAAGCAGCTACTGTATCGAGCGAGAGTTCTGAAGGAAAGGCGCTGCAACGCTGCAACGTGTCTTGGGTGCGCAGTCGGCTGAGGAAAGGAACGGTAAGATTGGGGAACTCCTCATAAATTTCTCAGCTGGAAGAAAAAGCCACGCGAGATCTACGTACAACGTAGCCGCAACTCCAAGAATAAATAATGGGAAGGAAATTCCCCCCGGTAATCGCACTGGACGAAATGGGACAACAGTGGGATCATATGATTACGGTAAGAGGAAAAGAGGGAACAGAGCCCCCGACTTGGGGTGAAATGTGTGTGTGGCGTGGACTTGCCAGTTGCAGGTGCCAAAGTGCAAAGTGCAAGGTGCAAGTGGTGGGTTGGCGAAGAATCGGAGGAAAATTGGCGGCGTTGGTGGGTATGTACAAGTAGACAAGTATCAAAATGGGATTCCCTTTTCTGGAGATAAGCATAAGCACAGCTACCTGTCCAGAAGCTCCAGGTACTCAAAGTTAAGCTAGCAATTGCTTGAGGGGATTGCGTACCTAAGCAAGTACTGCTTATTAGTGTAGGTGCTCTGTGTTACCTTGATGGAGACCCCGAAATTAGCACAAAACATCTCCCATCAATGGAAATCGAATCCTTCAATGTTTAGTAGAAGGTACTTACACAATGTTTCCCCTTCTCATCATTGACCCGTGACATTCAAACATATGTTGAATTAAATCGCTTTCACCTGTGGCTGTGTTTGATTCATTACCTATTACATACAAACATACATGTAGTGTACATATGCCTAAGGTACCGGATCACTTTTTTCGCTGTCACGAGCAATTCTCCATTGCCGTGTTATATCGCCGCATCGCGGGTTTCCCAAGGTCTTCGATCACTGCAACAAACAGCCGCCCGAGAGTCCGACGCCAAATCAGCTGGAGTTGCACCGGATCCCGACTCACCCAATGTCATCGCCATCGGAACCATCCAATCGGATACTACATGTGCCACCCAGTTCCCAAGCTCGGCAATTCGTTACTTGCAGCAAAAACGGTGTGCTCTGGGTTTCTGCGATCTTCTGTATGCATAATCTAGCACATTTCATCGGCTAGTCTCCAAGCCGATGAACGCATTCGTGTTCGGCATCTATATCTCGACTGAATCATCCAGGCAGTTCCTTTTCCCATCAACTCACTTCAACTTCTCTTTTTGTTGAGGAACTCTTCAATGTCCACTGCATATATGGTAACTTTCTATCGTTCGATGTTCATCATAAATATAGCAGCTACATACTGGCTTGGTTTCATTCGTAAGCCCTAATTTGTTTGCCTGCATGGATCGTATTCGCCACTAGGATCAGTTACTCAGCCGTGTGGATGCTGTGCTTATGCCTTATCGCTGCTGAGAGGAATAAGCCTCCGACAAGTGTAGGAGAGAGTGATTCAACCATGAGACCATGGAGCCGAGCAAGGCGACACGATTTGGGGATTAGGCGTTCCGCACTACGTCCTTACCTTTGAACCGACACAAATGTTGTGGCCGTATGGTCTCCGTGATTGCGTGATATTCGGACCGGGTTACCACCCGGTTGAAGATATCCGGGTTCTCCGATTCTAAGAAGTTGGGACCAATGGCATGTAATTCTATCCCGATTAATACGTAGCATCTGGGTTAATAATTCCAACTGTACGGTGACCTACGACTGACCTACGACTAATGGGATCGGGTTGTTATTTTATAGTCTCTTACCACTAACCATCAGGGTCTTAAATTAGGTACATGTAGATAGTTAAAAAGTTATTGTTCCCTTTATACCGTCAGGTAACCCATCAATCTTAATTGTTGGATTCCTAACTGAACTCCTCGAAACGGCTTTCTGCTCTTCGGCGGTGATACGGATGCCATCTGCCCCTATACAGATTGCCTAGGTTGATAGCTTCGCACATCTGCCCATTATGCTTATGTTATTGAGATGACTGGTACCACCGGACGCAGCTCGACTTGCAAACGGTGGTGGAGAAAGCCAAATTTCTGCTATAATTGTTTATGTGGCCAGCGAGAGAGGAATCATGCAGCTACAGGAAGAAAGATGGGAAGCGATACCTACCTTACTAAAGTGTTTTAGCTGTCGCTGTAATGAGAGAATTACAGAACTTGGCCAGAGGCTCTTACAGTCCGGAGGCTTACAGGGCTCTCTCACTCAAAATCAATTTTTTACTAGGCTAACCCTAAGGTGGCACGTGTGAGAGGGTGGGGGCTGATTTTATTGAATTAGGCAATAGTAGGTTATATTAGCAGGGGTGTATATCTAAAGAATCTTACCTTAATAAGTAATTTTTAAATTTTCTTACTTTATTATATTAACGGTTAAAAAGGTTTAACTTTTAAACCCTTTTAAATTAAATTTATAGCCGCGTTTTAATTATATAAACGTTTAATTAATTATATTATAATCTTTATTTTTTTCTTTTAATAATAATCTTTTTTTTAAGCGTATAAAAGTAATATACGACGTTATAAATAACTTAAATAAAAATTTAATAATTTACATATAACTTTTATACTTTAATTAAAATTAAATAAAAATTAATTTAAATTAAACTAATTTATATAACCTTATTAAATTATTATATAAAGTTAATAAGCTTTTATTAAATTAAATAATCCTTATTAAATAATTATTATAATTTAAAGTAATATAATTTAAACTTTTTAAAATTAATCGGTTATTATTATATACGTATTTATTAAAATTAAAAATAATATCGCTTAATTTTAATATAATTAAGTTTAATTAACCTTTATTTATAATAAGCTTTAAAATATTACCTTTTAATAATTAAAAATATAAAAGCGAGGCTTTCGCAATAATTAATATATTTAATAAAAAGCTCATAAATTTTAAACGGATTAATATTATTATAAAAAAGCTTTAAAATTATTATTATAATAATATAAGAGATTTAATTAAAGGTTAAAAGGTATATTTATTTAGTATTAAATTTAATTAATAAATATTTAACTTAAATAAGATTTAAAACGTTTAATTAAGCTTAAAACGCTTCGTAAAAGTAATAAAAAAAAGCTTTTAAAGCTTAATTTAAATAAATAATAAAAAATATTAACTTTTACAATATATTTAATAATTAAAAAAGCTAATTTTAAGCCTTGCTAATAATGTATAAATAAGAAATTTCATAGGTTATGTGTTAAATGTATTGTTAAAAACCGTATATTATTTAATAAAGCTTATATAAATTATTAATTTTTAAGTATAATTATAACGTATTTATTTTATAAAAGTAAAGTGTTTTTAAGCTTTATTAAGTTTAATTAAAGTTAATTAAAAATAAGTAAAGTTAATAAAAGTAAAAAAAAAGCTTAACGAAAAGATTTAAGTAATAATAATAATAAAAGTTATTTTAATTTAATTTAAAAGTTATGTTAAAAAGTATTAACGAGGGATTTTAAGCGTTGGAAAAAACTAATTACTACTAAGTTAATTAATCGTAAGGTTAATTAATCCTTTAATTATAAGAAAAGCTATTAAACGAGAATATAAAGTAATAAAAAGGTTTATTTAATACGTTATAAAAAATACTTATTTAATAAAAGTATATAAAGCTTTTAACGTTACTTATATGTATTTAAAAGGTATTATAATTAATAAAACAACTTATTAAAGCTTAAATAAACTTAAATTTAACTTAATTAATATTATATTATAAAAAAATAAAATAAAGTAAAGTAAAATAAAATAAAGTAAAATAAAATAAAATAAAATAAAATAAAATAAAATAAAATAAAATAAAATAAAATAAAATAAAATAAAATAAAATAAAATA
>JAMAKT010000070.1:173598-183613 GCA_023628415.1 Hypoxylon sp. PDH2405 | reverse complement strand
AATTAATTTAGTTAATATAATATGTATTATTTATTTAAATAATATTTTAATATATTTTAATAATGTTAAAAAATATATATAATATATTTATAATATTTTTAAATAATTAAAGGAATAAAAGTTATATATGAACTTAATTAAATATAAGTTTAATATAATAAAGATAATTTTTTTAAGCTTTATAATTATATTAAAGGATATTAAAATAAATATAAATAAAGTAAAGGTTATATTAAAATGGCTTAAATCTTATAGCGTTTTTAATGTATAAATATTTTTAAGATTTATAAGGTTTTATAAAAAATTTATTAAGAATTACTTAAAAATAATAATACTTTTTATAAAGTTATTAAAAAAAAAATAATAGATATTATTTGTCTTTATATTAAAGATATAAAAGATATTTGAAAATTTAAAGATAACTTTTTTAAAAGCTTTAATATTAAAATATTTTAATAATAAATTATTTATTTACGTAAAAATAAATATTTTTTAATAAGTTATTAATATAATATTATTTTAACTTTTTAAAAAATATTAACATTTTATTGCCTTTTTATTAAAGAAATTATAAGGTATAGAAGTTAATTATATGATTTTAAATATAAAGATATTAGTTATAATAAATACGTTTAAAAAATAAAAGTATTATTTAATATATTTTATTAATAAGGTTAATATATTAATAAATTATTTAAATCTTTAATATATTATAATAAAGTTAAAATTAAGTAATAAGTAAATATATTAAATTAAAGCCTTAGTAAATTTTAACTTTAAAATTATATATAGATTTAATAGCTTTAACCTTATAAATAAGTTATTAAAATAATTTAATTATATTAATGTATAGGGAAAGAATAAGGCTTATAAAAATGTATTATTAAGGTTTTAAAAAAGGTTTTAAAATAGTTAAGAGTTTTATAGTAAAATAGTTAATAACTTTAATAGTATAAAGTTAAAAATAGTTATAAAAATATAAACCTTATTATTAATGGCTTAAGAATAGGAAATAATAATAAGAATATGTATCTTATTATTTTTTAATTATATGGGATAATCTTTTATATTATTAAGATTTTTAAATGTATTTAAGAATAATTAAGAGTTGTAAAATTATTGGGGTTATATTAGATATATTATGGCATAAGGGAGGAAATTTTATAAGTATAAATAGGTTAAAATAACATTAAAAGTTAATAAAATATTAAAGAAATTATTTATATAAGAAATTTAGGAAGAATAAATTAAAAATGATTTTATGACGTTAAAAGTATAAAAGAAATGTTAAAGTATATATGATTTTATAGTATTAATGTGAATATTAGATAATAACTTATTAAGATATAAAGGTAAAATATATATTTTGGGTTTTATAAGGGTTAAATTATTATGTAATTGTTATAATATACTTATATTAAGTTATTAAGGCATAATAAAAATAATAAAATAACTTTTAAAATATTATTATTAAGATAATTTAAAGAATAATATAAAAAGCTATATTAATAATTATATATTTTATTAAAAAATAAAATTAAAGCGTTATTATCTTTATAATAAATTAAGCTTATTATTAATATTTAATAATTTTAAAAAAAAGATATTAATAAATTTTATTATAAGATTATTTAAGTTAATAACATTATATAAGAAATATTATAATAATATATTAATAATTATTAATAAGTTTTTTAAATATATCTTATATTTAATAATAATAAAGAACTTTATAATTAATAACTTTATTAACTTTTTTTTTTAGAAGATTTTTTTATATATGAGATTATTAAAGGATATTATATTTAATAAAGGGTTATTATTTATTAATAAATTTTGGTTAATTTTATATTATAAGTTTATAATAATTTGTTAATTTAATATTATATATTATTTATAAATTAATAAATAAATTAAAAAATAAAATTAAAATTTGGAATATTATTTAAAAATCTTTTATAATTATAAATAAAATAATTAAGTAGAAAAGCTTATATTTATAAAATAAGTATATAATATTGTAAATTATTTAGCTTATAAATAATTCTTAATTTACTTATATTTAAAATATATTTTGTAAGATTTATTTAATTTTAGCGTAAAAAAACTAAGAAAAAATATAAGAAATTTAAAAAAAATAAAATAATTAATAAGGAATAAAAAAAGGGTAAAGAAATTATTATAAATAATTAATAACTTTTATATAAAATGATATAATAAAGATAAAATAAAAAGAATATTTAATAAAAGGAATAAGGTATTAATATTAATTAAAAATATTAATTAATAATAACTTAATAAAAAGTTAATGGATAAATATTTAAGCCTTTTTAAGATAAAAAAGGTTATTAGGTATTATAAAATAGCTTATAAGATTAAACTTCCCTTAAGATATTGTATATATAATATATTTAATATAAATAATTTAAAATTATTTTAATTAAGGAAAGGCGAAGCCTTTACGAAATAAGAGGTTATGCTTATAAATAATAATAAATATAAAATAAAGGTAATATTAAATTATAGGAGATAAGGTAAGAATAAATAATATTTAATAAAATAAATAAAATATAATAATAATGATAATTTATAAAAGAAAGTATATAATATAAAAAATAATATTAAATTTATATATAAAAAAAAGTTATGGAATAGGAATATTAAATATATAAGTTAGCCATATAATTAAATCTTTTTAATTTAATTATATATTATTATTATTAATATTTTTATTATTAATAATGTTATTATTAAAATTAAGGTTAAGATTATTAAAATTATTATTATTATTATCCTTATATTTTAAAGGCTTTAAGGGAAAGTATAATAAAGTAATTAATGTATAAAGTAAAGATATAAAATTATTTTATATTTAATTATTAAGGTTAATGTAGGCTTAATAAAGAGGGTATAATATATTATTTATGGCTTTATATTAATTAATAAAGGCGTTAATAACTTAAATAATTTAATTTAATATAACTATATTATAATTCATTTACTTTAATATAGCTTTATTTATTTTAATTATACGATTTTTATAAACCCTTTTTTTTTAAATATAAACCTTTTTAACTTTTGTTACGCTTATATTAATCTTATTAATAACTTATTATAAGGACTTTTTAAGTATACTTTAAGTTTAATTTATTATATTTTAAAACTAAAGGGTTAATTATAAAGGTATAAGGTAAATAAGAAAAAAATAATTTATTAAATTTTAAGCTATATTAATAATAATAAGGATTTATAAAATATTTATTTAATAATTAATATAAACGTTAAGCTATAACATATTAATAATATAAATAAATATAAAAATATAAGGAGCTTTTATTATTATATATAGCTTATAAATTATAATATAATAATAATATTTAATAAAAATATTTATAATAAGGTTAATATAAAAAAGAAATAGGAGCTTTATTTATATACTTATAGAATTAAGATAATTAGAAAGGTTTTATAAAGTGTATTAATTAATAAAAGCATATGCGTAATGTTAATATAATATTAAATAAAGGCTAATAGAAATAAAAGGTATTATAAAGGCTTTAACTTTTTTAGCTTTAATTTAATAAATAAGCATAATATTTATAAGGGTTATAAAATTATTAAGAGATATATTAAAGATATTAAGAATAAATATAATAAAAATAAGGTTTTAAATTTAAATAAATAAAATAAGAAAAGTTATATTATAGGCATTAAAAATATATTAAAAAGAAAAGAAAATAAGAAAATAATAATTAAGAAAAAGTTATAGTTATATATATATTAAGATTAAATATATTATTATAAAATAATAAAGCTATTATTTATTTATAAAGAAATTATGTGAAAATAATAATAAGATTTATAATAAAAAGCGTTTAATATAAAAAACTATACTTAAATTTATTATAATAACTTATATATAATATACTTACCTTATAATAACTATATTACTTTTAGGGATAGGAGTATAACGAAAGAAGGTAACTTTATTAAGGGATAATAAGAATAAAAGTTAAATTAGGCTTAAGGCTAGGTATAATAAAACTATATTAAGAATAGTATCCTTTTAAGTAATATATAAAGGAAGCGTAATCCTTTCGGAAAGGAATAAAAGGGCAAGCGTTAATAAATTATCTCTATATAATTATCTAATTTAATATTGCTTCGCAGTAATCTTTATAGCATTTACTCTACGTATAACATCCACTAAGGGACCCTTCTGATAGTTACCCTGCCCCCCCCCCGGAACCCCGAAGCCCAAACTCACCCTCAGCCACGGTAGAACTCTTGGAAAACCATTTGAGCTCACGAATACTCTTAGCCATCTTCCAGGAGGGGCGGGGACATACATGTGAGTAGGCTTACAGCAAGTCCCCCTAGAAATGGGAGGCATCAAGCATACATGCGCAGTTTATGCCTTGACCAGAGCATCGCTCCACAATGCTACCATACCTTGGAGGGGTTCGCTAACCGCCTATTGGTATCACGTAGTATTAGCACAGCCTTATTACACTTCCCCAAGCCCAATCAGGTTCAAGAATAGTCAATTAATTGCGAGTAGTCGTTCCGCAATACTAGAAACAATTACTTTGATTCACATAAGCACGCGTTAGGGTGGGAAACTTGCCTCCCGTATTGGAGTGCGCATCGGGAACTGTGTTGCTGCCGGGATTTGGCCAGAATGATGGTAGTCTTTGTCTAGAGAATCTCCTGTAAGTGTAGGGCATACCCTGGCATTTGAGGTATATTTGACTACGAGAGGAGGTACGTTACGGGGAGCGGTCGCACTTCTATCTCGTCAAAAGTCCACCGAGTGGCTGCATAGCTACCTTTACACCAAAAGGAATGACCATTGGCATACCTACTTGTTGAAGGGCATGTATTCTGTCACTAAATGTTGAGCACCCAGATTGAGACTGAAAAGAGGCTTACAAGAATTAGCTAGCCATACGTTCTCAACAAAACATACATTGGACGAAACTTGATCCTAGAGTATCGGAGATGTTGGGAGGCCTATTTAAATTCGACATCTACATATGTCGTGAATCACCTTCCGAAAGTGATGCCCTACTGCTTCCAAGATTTTCTTCCCCTTTCCCAACCTTCCCTAAGCTTCCGGGTTCATGCTGAACAGACGGGCTTGCACATAGTACGTTTACTGAATATGCCTATCTAGATATATTATTTTCGATGGTAATCTTGAGGAAATTCTTAGAGAATGGATATATATGCTGGGCATACATGTATGTGAGCCGTCAAGATTCACGTGAGATTGCATGTCCTTCTTTCATATTGTCGTATATATTGACCAGTTAGAGTAGGTACTGCATGGCTTTGGAAGCAGCATCAGATTTTTGCCTTAAAGTCTCTGACTAGAACTCGACAATTAAGGGGCATTGTTTTCACTTATCAGCAACGTGTGACTTTGCTATATTAAGACGTGCAATCCGCTATAGGCACCCCTTGTTTTACAGATATAACCAACCGATGACACAGATCAATGGAAGGAGTCACATCTTCACATTGATAAACATACCCATGACGGACCCATATAGATTGTTATGGTTCAAGCTATAACGTGTCTCAGATAGCGCTATATGTTGGATATTGTTATTTACCAAACTTATTTTGAATACCATGCTTTTCTATCCCTGAAGAGTCTAATGACTGGATTTTCAAAATTAAAGAAGTCATTTGAATTGTCACTTGCTTTGTTATATCATGGAGTCAATGAGGTTAAGCACTGGACGTCAGTTACTACTGCCTTATCTTATAATGCACTCTAAGTACTTAACGTCAAGAACAGAAGGATGTAAATTTCAGGGAAGTCGTATAGATCGGTAGTCGCTCTTTAACTTGCGAAGAGATATGGTTCTCATGAAGTATCCTGCTCAGCAGTACCTACCTACCTTATAATAACCTATTTGCTAAATCTTCAAAAGTTCCTTCAACTTCAAAAGGGTGATTAATATCATGTCATTTTGCCTTACCTTAGGTAACGGTGTCTTTTTTAAGGTTTTAGTTAAATCCATCATACGCCTGACTTATATAAATGCGGCCAGAAACATATATTACTATATCTCTGTGTGTCCTAAGTCATGAAGTATTCGGAATAATGTTAAGCATTATATCTCGTCATTCACTTAACATCAAATCTTTGTACTTCACTTGTCTTTCCCTATGCATCTCAACTGAACTAGGGAAGTCGTGTATATCGATGTATCCTAAGTATAGACTCGCCGTTTCCTAGATATATACCGCTGCTTATCAAACATTGTCGCTGCTACTCCTGTAGAAGTCGTTATTTCCTTAGTGAAACTCGGCATTTCTAAGTTGTATAATACAGAGCATCACTTACTATCTCTTTCCTAATGTTATACCTAAGAACTAGTGGAGCCGGATCACTATCCGGTTCAGACGGATGATGGACCTTCCAACCTTCGCCAACAGGCTCCCAAGGAAACAGCCGAGGCTGGAAACGCGAAGAGGGCTAAATGTTTCCCCGAGTCTCTCTCGGTCAACCTTCGATATCGAATATTCCCACTTTACTCACCTCCCACGTGGATTTCACACAAACTGTGTACTCCTACCATCGGCCCTCCGAAGAAATTGCAATACCAAACCCGAAATTAGGGGCAAACCATACATACGTACGTATGCCATTGATCCATTCTAGTATTGATTCACCCAGTGGTCTCATCAGTCTGAATATCCATTCTTTAACTGAAGGATAACGGCTTAATCATCCCATATATGACAATTCCAATCACCTGCCCTGCACTCCAACACAATGTCCTTCCACCCATCTCCCTACACTAACAACATCTATCCCATCTCTGTGGAGCAGGGAAACACTCACCGAAGCTACTGTCCCAACAGTGACGGTATTCGGTGGGTACCTGGCTGGCCCCAGTAGAGGGACAGAAATTCTTATTTGAAGAGCGAAAGGTTGGAAGAACTTCCCCTTCCATTCACCCACTCTCCATCAGAGCAACCAGACAGACATTCGACAGTCTTCATCATAGAAAGTTCTGAGATTATCTGTTCGATTTCTAACCCATTCTCTTATCTGTATTAGACCTGCAAGAAACATGTCAAGCCCCCAGAACACGGTATGTTCGTCCCCATTATCGTTGGTCCTCAATGTGCCGCGGTGACCAATCTTCTTCTGCATTTTAACCCGCGACTAACGTCAATGTCTGAGTAGTCTGACGGCTTGGAGACAGCGAGAAGACCTCGCTGGAAGGATCACGAGAATGTGATCAACTTCATCTTGAAAAGAACTATCCCAGATTATCCAGTTCCGCGTGGTGCGACTAAAGACTTGTACCACAGCGTTGCTAAAGAAGTCAAGGAGACGTTCAATCTTAGAGGTCTAGTAGACTATACAGGGATTAAGTATGTCACAGAGAAGTACGGGACCGACCCTGCGTTTGGGTAAGTAATCAACGATCGCCACATAGTTGAAGAGAGGAACTGAAAGGACTGATCCGTATCGCATAGGAATCGCAAGATGCTGGTAATCCATCCTGCGAAGACGCAGAAGACACGAACGGATACACCTAGGGCGAGTCATATGACCCTTAGGAAGGCAAGACGAGCCGTCGACAACGGTGGTGGTCAACTCATCCTCTGTCCACATTGTGAGGGACATGGGTTCCTGAACGTCAGCGAAGCAGGACCCAAGGTCAACCCCAGACCAAGGAATGATCAAAATTCCAGTTATACCAATCACCAATCTGCACCCCAGGTTGTGCCCAGCGTGCCGCGTCTAGGGCCGAATGATATAGCCCCAGGAATGAACCATTCTCAGTCCTTCGACTCACCTGCGCCTGTCTTCGGCCACACCAGTATCCCTTCTCCCGCAGTTCAAATGCCAATGGTTCACCAGACCTCATCACGCTCTGACTATTTCCTTCCGAGTGTACCGACATTACCAAGCAATGGTAGCCCCTATACTGGCATACGAGATACTGGCCGGCCAAGGAGCCAGATGCCACAGAGCTCTGGTATCTGGAGTGGCATCAGCAATACGATAGGTTCCGGGCGCCACAGTGGGCAAGCCCTTGATTTCAGCATAACAGATGTAAGTCGTCTTTCTCCCTTCTTGCGTTCCTGAATTTGGGTACTTGATTGTCCTAAACTCGTGTATTACTGGCCATGATTTCTTAAGCTAACATTCTTAAGGGAAATCAGCAGACGCTTCCGATACCCCAAGCGACCCTAATGGGTCCCCTTCCAAGGCAGAGCACCACGGTCACGGGTATAGATGCGGCACTCGACCCAAGTTTTTGGCAGATGGACCAGGAAGCGTTCCTGAACAACCATCAGGTCAACGTGTCAACAGGCCAAGCTGGCATTTCACACCAATTAGCACAGCCAGGCCAAATTGAGCCAATGCAAAGGTCGAGAAGCAGCACAAGATTGTTCCAGTCGCTGGGTGGACATAATCCAACACCGCCAGCACCAGCTGCTGTAACGCACGGGCGTCCTCGCAAGCGGTCCCGAACTGAATATCAGGAGTTGGGTAATCGTAGAGAAAGCACCACTCTACACGGAAGTTCGCTAATGGGCAATGAGCGGGCGTCGAAGAAGCCCAGGATTTCTGCAGAACAGCCCTCCATGATGGGTATCGGGCAAGATATGTCGACTTCAGTGGGACTGCCATCGGGACAACAAGGAACTGCCGGTGATAATCTCTACTTCACCGACAACCATTATCCCGTCGATAATGCTGTATCAAACCTCGATGTCGACTTATCCTTTCTGGATCCCACCATCCTCAACCAGAATTACAGCGCTGGTGGTGACCTCGGGTTTGATCAGTTCCACGCACTCGGTGGCACAGTCCCAGCTGGATCTTCGTCTGCAGTTGAAGTCCCTACCACAATGGCACCTGACTTTGATATAAATCAGGTAGACTTCTCGCAGTTCTTGCAGGATTACGGAGATGCCCCGACGTTCGGGTTCCAAGGGTAATGGTGCTTGTCTTTATCAGTGCTTACACAGAGCGTTTGTATTTCTGAACTTAGAACGAATAGAACTGTCTGTTGCTGTTTACTGTTGAAGGTCTGAGATGTGAGGTTCACCGGCACCTTGGCTTATCAGTGGTTCACAGAGTGGAAGAAGACGGGGGAGATGACGAAGTTGATGAGGATGCAGAAGACCGGGTGCTTAAGGAAGGACATGGGTGAACTGTGCGTTTAGTTAAAGTCTGTGCGATGAATATAAGGCTTCCTAATAAATTAAGATGCTCTTAAGACTCTCTAATTAGGCATGTATATCAACTCTGGTTGGCAGATCTGAGTTCAACTACGTTGATGGCCTCGGTCAGTTTAGTATGCTCAATGAGGTCGATAGTGTTCCTCCTTGAAGACAAGCAGATGTAAGGAGAGAATCGAAATAAGGGTTGGCGATAATACAATTATGATAATCCATTAATAGCGAGACAGTTTCTTACTTACACAGTATAACATCAACCACCACATCTATTGATCCTCTCCAATAGGTGTCTTCTCCATAATGATAGTTATATGATGTAGGTGTCTTAGGTAAGCAACAAGCCTGGGAACCACGGGCGTGAGGACCATTCGATTTGACAATACTTACGTATGAGAGCGATTGCTCTTTTGCATGCATAATCTGTGATATTGGCACTATAGACGATCTAGACGTCTATGCATACCATCACTTTATCAAACGGCGGAGCTCGGTTTGGTCAACTCCATCGTTTCCGGTCTCCCGTTCGATACTCAACGCAAGATCAATAATTCCAATTAGGAGATTTCTATGGGTCATCAAGACTACCTAGGCTAGGAGTCTAGTACCGGTAAGAGGGATTTGGTATTTGCTGTCTTACTCACTGAAACATAGGTACTTAGGCCGCTTAGGTAGCTATTAGCTGATGGCCAGCCCCGGATTATCAGCTACTTATGACGACAAGAGTAAAAAGATTTGACCACCTTTGTGTAACACATCATTGGGGGGGGGGGGGGGGGGGGGTTTGGGGTTAGGC